>JAEIFV010000695.1:0-170300 GCA_018904265.1 Lordiphosa collinella | reverse complement strand
ATTAAATGAATTGTTATGTCAAAAAGCGAAATATCTATTGAAATTAAATAAAATGTAAGAAAAAATAACAGTTTATGACTATTTTTTGGGATTCGGAGTTGGTTTTTCGAAGCAAAACGGAATAGAATGCTGTGCTGATGGATTAACGATATACTGAGAGCTCCTCCTGGAAGGCTATAATTTGCTTTCAAAGTAACCGAATTCTGGCAAAAGCACTGAAATCTAATCAAATAGCAGTTCTCTTTAATTAAAAACATTATTAGAAAATGGAAAAAGCCAATGAACCATAGTCCAAGGAATCGTATGGTTTCCAAACTGGTGGATCAAATACCAAACCTTTCAAAATTATTGACGTCTACAGCCTGGCCGGTTAAGGAGCTCATTGTTAGTCAATGCAAACTAGTCGTTATTTTCTTTTTTGGCCCGATTTAAGCAACTGGTCATGCTCTTCAAAAGAGAGAGAGAGAGAATCTGATTATAAATTTCTTAATCTGGCCTTAATAGCTTCTCTTAGCCACTCTCCATCACTAAGTATAGTTGAGTTCATGAATTCTCAATCGACCGGCGACCCAAAGATTTTCTCCATCCTAAGTTTCGAGTTAAGACGCCTAGCACCATTTCAATGTCGTGATTAGAGTTGGGCGCGTGTCGTGTTTTTGTCGTGTCACAAGCACGCACGGCTCAACACGACGTGTTCGAGTTGCAGGATCAGATTTCGTGCATGCATGTGCGTGTCAGCTTTAAGTCAAAACCCGACACAAGCCAACACTGTTTCAATCCCCAGTCGAGTGCCCCGACTACAAAATACCCTGTTCATTTGACTTCTTGGGTTTTCATACACATACACACACACTCACACATACTCAGGCCCATCTGCCTGCTGGACACAGTAGGGAAAGTTCTGGAGAAGCTGCTGTGCAATAGGCTCAACGCAGCTGTAGGCAGCAAGCGGTCTTTCACCTAGCCAGTACGGGTCTAGGAAGGCCAAATACACCATTGACGCCATCGGCAAAGTGGTTGAGACTGCTAAGGAAGCCATATCTGGAACGCTATGGCGAGGGGCCAAAAAGGAGTACTGCCTGATTGTGACCCTGGTCGTTAAGAACAGCGGACTCGGTGAGCATCCTGAACGCACTAGAGTCATTAGGTATCCCGGCATACCTGTACGCCATGATTCGCAGCTACTTCTCGGGTAGGCAGTTGCTATACGAGACGGAGGATGGCATAAAAAGACATGATGTTTCAGCGGGAGTACCTCAGGGATCAGTTCTAGGGCCTCTTCTTTGGAACATCATGTACGATGGCATTCTGCGACTACCCTTCCCAGCTGTAACCCACATCTTTGGTTTCGCGGACGATGTAGCACTGGTTGTTGTGGCTAAAGAGCTTCAGATGGCCGAGTCTGCATGCGGCACAGGTATAGCCATGGTTTACCGATGGTTGTCGTCAGTGGGTCTGGATATGGCAGCTCCAAAAACCGAGGCGGTTCAGGTCAGCAGCCGCAAGACAGTAGAAACGGCTACGATCCACGTGGGCAGGACAGAAGTTTCAAAGCGCGCCATAAAGTACCTGGGTGTCATGATAGATTCCAGGCTCTGCTTTCGCGAGCACTTGGAGTACGTCCAAAAGAGGTCTGCAGAGGCATGCAGAGCACTATCGAGCATAATGCCCAATACCCGAGGCCCAAAACAAGAGCGCCGACGACTCCTTATGGGAGTTTGCAATTCTATAATGCTGTTCGCTGCCCCGGTGTGGGCCCACGCATTTGCAGTCCCGAGTTGTCTACCGCCTGAGCGCAATTCGGGTATGCAGTGCGTTTAGGACCATCTCGAATGAAGCAAGTGCTTCGCGGGAGCGGTCACCAAGGATAGCATACCCCGAAGAGAGAGCGGAAGCCAGAGAGGAACTCCTTGGGAAGTGGCAAAGTGCTTGGGAATCGACCTCAAAAGGCCGCTGGGCGCTCATGCTAGTCCCTTAAGATCAAGCCGTGGGTTGAGAGGTAAATTTCTACCTCACCCAGCTACTGAGCGGTCACGGATGCTTCAGGAGCTATCTGAATCGATTCGGGCACGACAGCAGTCCCAAGTGTACTTGGTGTAGTGGAGGCATCAAGGAGGACGCATAACACATTCTATTCGAATCTGGACGCTTTGCTGAACAAAGGCGGTCACTGTCGTACATCTCGGTTAAGGAAGTTACCACAATTAACTTCTGCGACTTGAAGGTTTCAAGCGGAAGGTTCTAGCACTTTTGCAGCCGGTGCACTTATTGAACTGCGCAGACTGCAGCGACTTAGGCGGGCATAATTAGTTATAATGCGGATGGGGCCTCTGCAAAGGGGAATTTTCCTAATCAGAAACAAACTCGATTTGGATCTGGTATACACCTACCTACAAGCAAAAATTTGTGGCTCTATCTCTTATAGTCTCTGTGATCGACGCGTTCATACGGACATACGGAAAGACGGACGCACAGATGGACGGACGGACAGATGAACAGGTCTAAATCGACTCGGCTATTGATGCTGATCAAGAATATATATATTTTATACATAATGAGAACAGGGTACTAAGTCAAATATAGGTTCAAATAAATATTCACATTTTCCCTGTATGCACTGCTGGTCACACTTTTTTAAAATCCACTCGTTTAACAGAAAATAAAAAACAAAATACAGGATGCGGTTCGTCGCAGTTACGAGCATATTGTTTAAATTTAAAACAACAATGCGCTGTGTGGAATACTTTTCTTTTTATCAAACGAGACGGCAATCTCATCGACTTTGAGTGTTGCAACAAAGTGCAAGACTTTATTTTCGTACTTGCATAAAACTGGCACAGGCATCTTGAATCGTCGCAAATGTTGTTTTCAAGAACGATTGAAACAAACTACTTTAAATACTTTTACTAAGAAGAATGTCACACAAAAAGTCTTAGATGATCTTGCGCCAAGGCAGTTTGCTTTCGTTGCTAAGGACTTACAGCCATTGAGTGTTATGGAAGGTTTGTTAAAAAATTTTCGTGAGTACCCTCAAGCTCTCATAAACGTAGGTGCTGCTTTTGGCAATAAAAATTTTGAAGACACTTCCGTGTCAAGAAAAACATTGGCGACCAAAGTTATGTCCAATGAATACCTACAACAAAATTAAGTAGAAAGAGGAAGAAGGAGGAACTAATGGAAAATCTAAAGCATCAGCATTTGTCTTTTACTTCTGATTTGTGGACGGAGGTACATATATGCCCAGAAAAGCTTTGTAAGCTTAAGTTCACATTACATTAGCGATCAATTTGATTTGAAAATAGCAACTTTGGATGTTAGAGAATTTATAGCCTAATATTTAAGTAAATTTAATTGTTTTTTTTTCTTTCTTTAAATAAAGTCGTGCGTGTCGTGCTGTGTCGTGTTTTTAATACTTTTGACCGTGCGTGTGCTGTGCGTGTTCTTAATAGGCCCTTCGTGTTAGAGTCGTGTCGTGTTGGAAAAATTCTGCACGCGCCCATTTCTAGTCGTGATCACGTCGTGATTCAAAGTCCTATAATATTCGGTTTTACCTGGAGAGACCGTAGATTTTCTTTAACTCCTTTAACTCCCTTTGTTGGGCCTTAGAGCAGTGAAAACATTGGAAAGGTCGCTCTCCAGTATGCGTACGGATATGCCTCTTTCGAGAGTCCTTTTTTGGAGGATGGACTTAGAGCACTGAGAGCAGTTGAAGGGTCGCTAGATGGTATGAGTAAGTAGGTGTTTATTTAGAATGCTCTTTCGGCCAAAAGACATTGAGTATTCTGGGCATGAGTGAGGTCGCTCGCCAGAAAGTTGGTGGTGAAAGATAATTTTATTAGCTTTAATTTGGTATATAAAACTTATTCATGAACTATTTCATATTTGAGGTATTCGTATTTAAGTGAGAAGATTTTTTTCAAAAATGCCAAAATTGGGTATTATCTCGAAATCTGCTCTACTTAAAATTTTTTTAAGGAATGACATTAAATTGTCGAGGATGAGAAAATCATAAATCGTTTGTAAACTTGTGTAATTAACCATATGTCTCCACAAAATGTGCAACTTTTGAAAACCAACTAAAGAGGTTTCAGGAACACCGTCAATTGCTTTTGGGTTGCTAGAGGTTTGTAGAACACGCACTATTAAGTGTATCTACTACGGAAAAGCTTGTAAAGTATTAAGAAGGGATGACTATAGTAAGAGTTAAATTTTGTAACGAGCTGAGATTTATTAAATAACCTTTATTTCTTTAAAGAAACTGCCAAAGAAAAGTTTACAATTCTGAACTTGCAATAAAGTAAAAGTTTAAGTACATCCCAATTAAGTAAATGCAAATGCAAAAGTGCTGCTCAAATTGTTAAAGCTAAATTTTCCATCGATATGGCAGCATACTTATTTCTTAGCTCAGCCCGTAAGTAGACTCTGCTTTTACTGTCTGCGCTTTAGTCTACCCCCAAACCAAAAGATTATCTTACTTGCCTAGAAGTCAATTTGGCTATTAAGTATTTAAGTAAATTAAACCCAAAATTGTGTTAATAATGATTACTCTACCTGACGGCGGCCTCGACGGACTTGGCGGTGGCGGCTGCTGCGGCTCGTTGTCCGTGAAATCGTACAAAACAAAATTGCTTCGCCAGCACTTTCACGGGCTCTCCTCTCGAGTTGTTCCTGTGCCTAGCAACGACTATTGAAAGCCGCGGCGCGCCGGAAGCAAACACGTTGGGGTGGGACAAGTGAAATAGAAACTGTTGTTTATTTTGTTTAGTCAGAGTGGAAGAACTTTTTTTTTTGTCCACAATGTTTATATTTACTTGAGTTTTTTTTTTGTTTCGCTGCACTGCCTGCTGTTCGAATTTAAAGAGGGAAATATGAAATGTATTGGAAAGATGAGATCACAAAGCTAAAACCTTTAAAGTGCATACTTTTAACATAACTTTACCTGGTTTCACCTTGAATAAACGCCAATACGTAACCCAGTTTTATATTGTTGATTTTACGACTGTGCCAAGTTCCATAACTAAGAGAAAAAAGGTGTAATGCCCGCATGGCACAATATCTATTAGTTTTCACACGTCTCTGCTGTAAAGACTGGGCGGCTTTAACTTTTGTTGGGTGCCAAAAAAATATCAACAATATTTAGACAAAACAATGCAACATTTGAATAGTGGTGACTAACGATGCGGAATACGTTTTGCATACCAAAATCCTTGAAAACCAATACCAATATTAGTTTTTAGATATAGCATAACAGGCAGTGTCATTCTTCTATTATCTTTGCTTGAAATTAAAGAAGGCATTGGATAAAAGTCGTTGCTCCAGAAAAAGTAGAACATGGCATGAAATCTTCCTCGGGCTAAAATATTTAACACGAAAAACAGTTTCTTAAATTGAAAATGAAGTTACTAAGTACTATTCAGAGGTTAGAGGCATTTCATGGGGGCATTTTGGGGAGTTGCCAGATTGCATAGAAATGATTTATAATAGCTAGAATCCATTAGACGGGTTGCGGCTCGCCCACCATGATCAGTGACACTTGTTCTTCCTCTGAGAAGTTCTGTAAATGATTTTTGTTGTGTTTTTGGTCTTCTCTGCCTCCGTTTTTTAATTGAGTGCTCAATTCTCGTAGGTACCTCTGTGAATTATATAAAAATGTTCCTAAATGTATGACCCCCGCGGGAATTTAGCAGCTGTTTGTAAAAAACGAGTTGGCAGGGCCATTCTCATTCTCATTTTCGACGTCTGAGTACCCGCTCTAAGAATAAACTCTAAGAATATTCTCAGCGCATTTTCTGAGCAATGTAATTAGATGGGCTCAGAGAATATTTTCAGCGTTTGATCTGAATCCTCAAACAACCCACACACAACTAGTAGTAGTTCCGTACTGACCCCGGCGGCAGAGACTAATAGCACTAAAAAAACGCCTGAGGAGGGAGTACACGAGAACCCATGACCCTGCGATCGACAAAATATACAGGAGGATTGCGAATCGGGTAAGGAAAGTAATGGCATCAATCTTGAAAGAGGCGACAGAGAAGCTCCTTTAGGATGCCACCCCTAATGAGGACTCCAAGTTCGCTCTCTGGAGGCTCACTAGGAAGTACAAGAGGCAGATGCAGCCGAAATTTCCTTTCAGGAATCCTGATGGAACATGGGCTAAGCACCCACAGGACCGAGCTGAAGCCTTTGCCTGCAACCTCGAGGAAAGGTTCCAGCCTTTTAGCACTGCTTCGACCAATAGGCTTCAATTGGTTCAGGACACACTGGACGTCCCTCTACAAATGGAGCTGCCAGTCAAACCTATTACTTTTGAAGAGGTCAAACTTGAAATAGGCTCGCTAAAAAGCAACAAGGCTCCCGGAGAAGACGAAGTGGACAATAGATCAATAAAGCTTTTTATTGCTCATCTTCAATACAGCTCTACGCCTCAGCTACTTTACCATTGCATGGAAAAATGCCAATATTGTAATGCTTCACAAGCCCGGGAAGCCTCCAGATGAACTGGAGTCATACAGACCTATAAACCTCCTTCCAGCATTTGGAAAACTGCTGGAGAGAGGTCTACTGCGGAGAATCCTGTTCCCATTTGGCTTTCGGATGGGACATGGCCCACCAGAATAGCTGCACCGAGTTGTCAACTTCGTCCTGGAAGGATTTCACGCCAAGGAGTACGTTGTGGCAGCTTACTTGGTTATCCAACAGGCATTTGACCGCGTCTGGCATGATGGCTTACTAGCCAAGCTGAAGGGAACGCTCAATCCTCAGCTCTACTTAATGGTCAGATCTTTCCTATCTGACAAGACATTTGAAGTTGTCCAGGATGGCCTTGCATACCAGAAGAAGAGGATTCGAGCAGGAGTACCTCAAGGTAGCGTTCTGGGACCAACACTCTACAGCCTGTTCACAGCAGACATGCCTACTGCTTTGGACATTTCAACTGAGGAGCCGCAGGACCTTCTAGTCGACACCTTCGCCGACGACACGGCGAGCATGGCGCGTGTCAGATGCGTATACTCGGCAACAGACGCTTTGCAAGAGTATGTCAAAAGGTTTGAGAATTGGGCCTGTCGCTGGAACATCTCCATCAACCCTGAAAAGTGCGTGTCACCCATACACTTAGAAGAGACAGTAGCCCTGGCGTCTTCCTGCATGGAGAGGTCCTCCCTCATAAATTGGCCACAAGTATCTTGGAGTGACACTTGACAAGAGGCTTACCTTTAAACAAAATGCCGCCAAAGTTCCAGGCAAGCT
Source organism: Lordiphosa collinella (assembly GCA_018904265.1). Taxonomy (NCBI): domain Eukaryota; kingdom Metazoa; phylum Arthropoda; class Insecta; order Diptera; family Drosophilidae; genus Lordiphosa; species Lordiphosa collinella. The sequence continues at coordinate 163,052 of JAEIFV010000695.1, read as the reverse complement.
ACACAGCAAGGCGAAGAGGATGAGTTGGCTACTCAACGCCAACAACAAACTCTCGCTAAGGAACAAAGTCTTCATATACAAAGTTATCCTGGCACCGATTTGGAGGTACGGCGTTCAGGTGTATGGCATCGCCGCGAAGACCCACCTGAACAAAATCAGGGTCTTCCAGGCCAAAATCCAGAGGAGGATAACGGGAGCCGAGTGGTTCATCCGAACTCGAGACATTGAGAGAGAGTGTGGCGTTCCGATGGTTGGCGACACAATCAACAGCCAAGTTTGGTAAGGATCCACCCGGAGGATTTAGTCCAAACTTAGGCAACGAATTGGCTGCACACAACCTGATTGAGACTCCAACTTACCGGCTAGACAATTTTAAAAACCATATACCCCCTCACCCCTTTACCAACCTAAAATTTAATCTTAGAGTTAAAATCCTTACAGTTACTTCAAATAGTAACAGCAGTTTGCCTTAAGATTTAGCCTTAAGGTGTCTAAATAAATAAATAATTTAATAATAAAAAAAAAGAATTTTTGGAAATTATTTTACGAACGGCTTTTCCACAGTCGCAGCATACGGATTTTGAGCTGTGAAACTTCTTCGTTCTTTATAGAATCTAGGTAATACCTTTGTACCACTGGCACATTCAAGAGGTTATTCTTTGGATAAGCTAAATGAACTCATGCTTTCTGTGTATTTCCCCATAAGAGATAAATTTACATTCGGTAGATCATCCGTGACGGATGAACAAGCCAAAGACTAAATGTTCTACCCTTTTTTTAGCAAAAAGCTAGATTTGCTATCGATATGTTATCGAATTCAAAAAGTCAGCAATAGCAACAGTGGCGTTGCCATGGGTGAAGAGGGTCTGAGCTCAGAGGGAGGGGTCTTAGCAGAGTGAAGAAGTTTATGAACCCGTTCATTGAAAACTGACTACGCCCATGGGCCGAGGAATATAAACTTTGACTCACAATTGCCAGCAAAGCAATCCAACCAGCTGTTCTCTGTTTACGTTAGTGTGACCGTAATGCTCATTCGCCAGTGGAACAAAAAAAACATCACATTTCTTGAATGATGTTCAATGCTTGCTAGTGGAACAAGTGTATAATGTTGGGTTTATACTGCGCCACAGAGTGTCACATATATAAGTCACAGTGTCACAGCTCAATACGAATTGGAGTTCAAGTTCTTCGCAACTCATTAATTTCTTTAAAAGCTCTGCCTTGACCAGTTCGTCTATCATTCGATTCCTCAAATTGGTCGAAATATTCTTCATCATCGGAAAAACTTTTTCCACGTACTCATTGCTGATGGGGATCGATGAAACTTTTCCAACAATTAAGGGTAATTGTACAAATCCGTCGGAACTTACGATAGTAAATACCCTTTTTAAATCAACGGGAGGTCAATTTGTTTGATTTTGGGGATAATCTTCGACAAAGAAAGTATTTCGTCGGAAAGAGCGTTAACCTTTTATCAAAATTTTATATCCCTTTTCGATGGAACTAGTTTCCTTGTTTTAAGAATTCATTCCTGTTGATTGTTTTCGTGGACGATTGTATTTGCGTGTGTGCATGTGTGTAAAAATCCCAGTCGGACTATCCCTGTCGAATTTGTCGGAACGTGGTTCCCAAAAGATTGCCTTCTGGCACACTTCTTTTTACTAGGATGAAAGCACTACCAACTTTTGAAGTATGATTGAAGGCGAATAATTAGTAAGAAAACTGAATGCACGTTCCATTTGGCAGTAGGTTAGAAGCTAAGAAGTCTGTACAACATGCAAACGTCCTTTCTAATGGCACGCATGCAGCACCCGTGCTAGTGGAAATCAAAATGCGAAATAGGACCAGAACGATTGACGATCGTTCGTTTATTGCAAACGTTGTCTTTTTGCTGTATGTTGGAAGGCATAAAATCTGCATAACATGCAAACGTCCCTTCTAATAGAACAGTTCCTGCTGCGTTTCGCCCCTATATAAAAGCGAAAGAAAGACTGCAGGTTTTTGCAACTACTTCTGAGTGGCAAAAGTTGTATACGAGATGTGCTTCTGGCATTCAGTCAAGTCCGACTGGGTACTTCTGAGTGGCAAAAGTTGTAAACGATATTTGCTTCTGACATGCAGTCAAGTTCGACTGGGATGACGCATGACATGAGAAAAATCAGTACATTTGGTGGCATGCAAAACTCAGGGGTTTGGTAGCGAACGTCTTCCCTCCTACGACTTACAAAGTTAGTACATCTGCAGTACTGAGAAAGTAAGAAATTTCTTCACCCCAAACGGAAACGGTTGAAACCCCTGAGATTTTCGGCGATTCCATTGCAAAAGGAAGCCGAAGACTCAGGTGTTTGCAGGCCTTCTCACGTGAAAAGTAAGCATGAAAAAGGGCATATTTCATGTTGAAAAGTTCGACTGGATGACTTCAGGCGTGGAACGGTAACAATGTCGTAACTCTGTAAGCGGGAAATTCGAATTTACTTAGTTCATTGGCCCGGTGGCCTTACGATCACATCCTAGGCCCTGCATTGCCGGGTGAAGCCCGAGCAGGTGTCAACCCTATTAACACCCTAGCTACCCCCTTGCAACAAGCTTGCAACTTGGCGTACTTTGTACTCATAAGTTTGCCTTCTGTACCCGCTTTGCATTTGGACAGATATTACATTCTTCTTACTTGCCCTGATGATAGATTTTGAAATGATTTCTTATATTATAAATAGCTGCTAAGTGTTAGATAAACTAACAATCAAGGGCCGATTTCACATCGTCTAGATAACCCTATCTGTCACAAAACTTACAAATAACAGCGTACATTCAGGGCTTATTTGTCACATAGCAGCTATCTAGTAGATGTGAAATCGGGCCATACTCTGATATTTGTTTTGTGACAGACACTGCTATTAAGAAGATGTGGAATCGGCCCTTATGACAACTAAAAGAATATTTGCGTTGTCAATTTGTGACATCAAATAACAGAATTGTATTGGTTACGTTTACCAATTGTTTTCCTTTCCATATTTCTGTTATTTTTTGCATATTTTTACGAATGCAAAAATGCAATCCAAAGCAAAGAAAAGAAAAAAGCATTTACCCTTACATGCAGCATACAGTTTCACCCACCTGTGGCACTTTTGTCTGTCTCTTGTCATTTGCAGCCACACCTACCATACAAATTGCTTGGTTTGCTTCTTCCTTTCTCCTCCATCCATCCCTCTCTCCACACCCTCTGTAGATTTTATGAATGAAATTTTCAATGCTTGAGCTCAAGGGCGACAATTATGTCAAAGTTTTGCCATTTGCTCGTTCTGGGTCTCTCTTACTGGGGGCTTTGGTGGTATTATGTAAGCCCAAAACAACAAAAACGGAGATAGTGGTGGCGAATGGCCTCTGGGTCGTTAAGCCTGCACCAGATATACGGAGCCGGTGCTGGCAAATATTTGCGCAAAAGTTTTCTGGTGTGGATAATTGGAATTAAAGATATACTAAACAAGCAATTGCGCGAGTATTTTGGGTGTAAGTTCTCGTAAATTGTGCGTCGGCCAACTTGAAAGTGGCGGGCGGGCGGTCGATCTCTGAACTACAGCAAACAAGGCAATTGTTTTGGGTATTTGTGTGTTTGTGTTTGTTAAAGTTTTCAGACGCAAATAGCAACAAATTAAACTCACGCACTTGGCAAAAATGAGGCATTTATTTTGTCACCTGCCCCGGCGTACAAACAATAATAATAATCACATAATCACTGAGAATACAAGAAAAAGGTCTAAATGGGTGTTTGATTTGAGGTTAAACATGGCGAGAAGTCATCAGCCACAAAATTGAAATTTGTTTAGGGCTGGCTAAGTAACTTGAAATTTACTGCGTTTACAAATTTTGCATTATTTCCTTAATTTTATTGAACATTTCTTCAGAGGTCACCTCTTTTCGGCATTGTGGTCTCTACTTACCGTTTTCTTTTAACAAATGTGAAAGTTGAATTAAATTTTGGCTAAGTAGGCTTTGACTTTTTATTTTCAATTTTAGCTTCTGCTAGACACAATTTTGTTTGTTCATTTGTGCCCTGGCTGGGCAGGCGATCAGACCTGCTTCCGCCTAAGGATTTTTATTTTATTTTCTTATATTTTCTTTTTTTTTTTTGTACTTTTTGAAACTTTTGACTTTCACGGCTTTCATTTTATTTTTGTCGATAGCGATTGCCATTGACGTTGTTGCTCGAAGTACTGCGAGTAGCTAGTCTGCGAAATGCTGGAGAAGACAAAAGCCTGTTGCGACTTGCTCAAGTGAAATCTTAAATAAACTAATAAAAATGCAACCTATCCATGTAAAAAAACTAGGCTAGAGTTTAATTTTACTAGAATTTCTAGTTCATTAAAAAAAAGGAAAATATATTTAATATTTCATATGTTTTAAAAGAAAAAAAGGTAAAGACCTTGTTTAAAAAAATATATAAATTTTGTATTCAAAATGTAAATAATATTTTAAATCTCAAAAATTCTTATATAAATTTTCTTTGAGAAAGTCAACGTTAATTTTTTCGACAAATTTCTGTCCAATAGCCCGAGCAAATGTACATATTTTTGACATACATTTTTTTGCATATTTTTACTTTTGAAAATATGTTGGCATTGAACCCGAACACTATGCTAATACTTCCATAAGATACTTTGCTTTTTATATATGATTTTTTTTTGGGCCTTATGACTGGTGATAATTGTTGTGAAGGTATTTTTCGCTATTTGATCTCAAAATTTTAAGAAGGGTTATTCAAGAAAAAAGGCTATCAGTAACTATTACACTCGCTTATGCGAGCTGATAAGCGTAAGAGCTTCATTTCGTGGTCGCCATATCACGATGCGATCATTTTATGATTCAGAGCACGGTTAAAATACAATTTTGGTAAATGTTAAGTATACCTCCGTATACCCCAAAAATCGCGTGATTTTACTTTTTTTTAATTTTCCGATGTCTTGCGACATCGATGTTTTCTATGTTTTGGAAGCAAAATCTCAATGAAACATCGATGTTTTTACAAATTTTAAGAGCCTGCCAATGAATCTTTCCAAAGCACTATCTTGCTTGAGATTAAATAAAAACATAATGTTTGTACAATGTCTCTTCTAGGGCTCTAGATCAATTATTTCTTATTATATTTTAAAAAATTGCTGAAGATTTTATTCTGGAACATTAAACGCTCCAAAATTCTTTGGCTTTAAGGCGCTGCGTCTATCTAGTAGGGTCTGTCCCGCTATACTGAATGTCCTTTCAAACGCGGTGGATATAGACGGAATACATATATATTATAGTTTCTAGCGACTTCTTTTAGTGGGCTGTTCTCTTCATCACATTACATTACATTCGCATTAGTATATTTATTAAATCACAAACAATACCTTCCAGCAGATCAGTGGATCATCTTCCTCTGACAGATGACATTTTTCCAAGTATTGCCATAAAACGATAATTGCATCTGCTCTGAAAGCTTTAGGTATATTTGATATTTTTTAACTGTGGAAGGAAAACTTTGGTTTCTTTGAATCGTCTGTTGAAGTATGCGGTGGTGTTGGATGTTTATTGATATTTTTGGATGCTATTGCGTTTATTTCCTGCTCAAGCGCTTTGGCGCGTTGACGGCTTGGTGTCGGTGTGTGTGGGGGGGGGGAAATGGAGGGGGATCGTGAAGTGTGGTATGTAAGGTGGGAAGCATGGACTATAATAATATATCTGATCAGATCAAAGCGGTCGTGCCGTCGTCTGTCCGTCTGTCTGTCCTTATGAACGCGTCGATCTCAAAACTGTAAGAGTAGAGCAAAATTTGCATGTGATAGGTGTATACCCGATCAAACGAGTTTGTTTCAGATTTGGAAAATTCCTCCCCCTCCCCATTTAAATGCAAAAACTGTCGCCAAATTTTAAGATAGACCTCCAAACTTATATATATCAAAAGTAGTTTACCGCGGGAAACCGGGTTAAAATTTTCGTGCCGATGATGATCTGAAACGGAGTACGAGACGTTTTGAGACAGTGGTGACCAGGGTGTCCTTTCAGGGATTATCAAAAGGTTAGCAATTATCAAAGGAAAATGATGTTGACAAAAGATTTGGAACTTTGTGAAAGATCAAGGACGAACGAACGTCGAAAGAATAAGCTATTTAAACTCGTCATCTTTTATGCAAAACCTCGAAAATGCGGAGGAAGGTTGCGTGGTGGTTGTAGTGTGTCCATTTGTGGGGGAAGAAGGAAAAAAAAACGAAAGGTGCAGTTTCTTTACACTGATAAAATGCGTGCGATTCAAACATAAAACAAACTTAGTTTTCATTAAACTAAATTTTAATGCGAAACGCTTTTATTGTGTGAGTTTGGACACCACTGATTTATAGAATATACACATTCTCTCTCTCTATATATGTTTCACTGCGACGCCGGCAGAATTTGGCTTGCCAACCACGCGTGGCTGCTTTTTCAAATTTTGGACATCGCTGATCTAAAGTCATCAAAAGTCTAGCTGATTTGGCACAGCATCAACAATCAAAATTTGAAAGAGACATTATTAGTTTATCAACGAGCTCTTTCATATATGTGGAAAATTGTAAGATTTTAAAAAATTCCATTTAAACACTTTTCAGTGTTGAACCTGTCGAAGATTATGGACCTGCTCAACCGGTGCACTAAGAAACAAGGACAAGTTATTTTAAAATTTAGTAAAGATTGGGGTGGTATATGTATGAGTACAAAGAACATTACAGGAAAAAACAGTTATTACATTGGCGACGAGGATAGTCGGAAAAGTCAGTCAGTCTCCACAAGGAGAACATACAGAAGCACGATGCCAGCTTGCTGAAGTGAACGTATAAGAAAGCAGAGCGAAGAGCTGCAGGCTTGGCAGCTGCCAGGTCCAACAGGGTAGGATCGTTTTCTCAACATAGTGTAAGACGCCTAGGCAGGCGCAATGAACAGCAAATATAGCGAATGCAATGATAGAAGGCAAGCGCAATGCCGGTCGGAGCTCCTTGACGACCAAGTACACGTAGTACAACAGCAAATATAGTGCTTGCAATGATAGAACAGGTGGCACCTATTCCACGGGGACGAATATAAGAGCATATTCTCCACTTCTCCACCACTGGAAATCGTCTGCGGCGTGAACTCAACGCTGTGATGCAGGATCACATTTGTGCACCGCAGAGCTGGTTAATGAAAATTTGTTCAATTGGACAAAAAAAACATCTGGTGTACAATAAAAAAAACAATAAATGAAATGAAATAAAATAAAAAACAAACAAAAAATTAAGAAAATCAATATAATCCGTTTGGCTGAGCAGGTCTGTTCGCTTGCCCAGCCAGTGCAGGAATGAACCTTGAAATTGTGTCAAGCTGTAGGTTAAATTTAAAACTAGAAAGTCAAAGCCTACTTATCAGAAATGAAAATCAACTCTGTTAGAAGTTGACGCACTAAGCTAACTGTTATATGACAACTCTGTGCTGAAAGTGCTACGCATGGTGATTGACAACCCTGTTAGCAGTGTTGTACAAGTAGTGTTGAGGTACGTTAAGTTATGCAACAATAACATTACAGTGAGTTGGCTATCGAAATCGTTTTCGCCGCAATGCTTAGAAAATGAGTTTACATTAGCACAATATTGTGTTATGCGTTAATAAAACAGCTGAGTTTTGTTCTGGTTTTGGCAGCATCAAGGGACTTTTTCGGGCGTGTTCTACAAACCTCGAGCAACCCAAAAGCAATTATCGGTGTTCCGTAAATCTCTTTTGTTGGTTCTCAAATGTCGCAAATTTTGTGGGTAAATTTTTTAATTTTTTGTTAATAAAGAGTTTTGAGTCAAATCAAAAATTACAGTTCAATCGAATTGCATTAATATTATTAAAGATTTTATGATTTCTAAGTCTAATCAAAACAACACAAAAACCAAAGCGCAGCAGACAGAAACAATGAACAAACCTGCCAACCTTTGGAGTACCAAATCAGGCAAACTTATTTTCGGAGTTTTTATTTTCTTTTCCAAGTTAACATTTAATAGGCTTAAATGAAATATAAATAAAACAAGATTATGTGGATAGATTAGCAGCTTATTTAAATATTAACTTAAGGGTAATTTCAATGAACTATCGAAAAAATCTATCGATAAATTTTATTTGAGGGAATTTCAAACTACGATATGAAGACATGTTTGCAGCGGATAGCATATTAAACAAATTTTTATCCTTAAGAAAATAAAATGATTTTATGGAAGAAACAGAGAGCTCTGGAGAACATGGAAGATCATCGGAAATAAAGAGTGGATTGGATCAATCTCCGACATTCTTGCTAAGATTTCGTTTTTTCGCCAACGTCCTTAAAGCAATATCCAAAGCATTTATTAGGCGCGGGCATTTTTGAATTTTTATTTTTGAGCGCTGCACTCACATGTATGCAACAGAGTTGTCAACTAAAATAATTATTTCAACTGTTAAAATTTTTTTCTGTTAAATTGCGTTTAAATGTTTTCAATTATTTTATAGTTTGGAATTCGGCTATCCCAAAAACACACCTTTAGTATTTGTTTAGAGTTAACAGAAACAAGTTGAAGCCAACATTTATTTTAATTGTTTTTGAAGTCTACAACCCTGTCATGGCAGCAACAAAGCAATAAGTAGCAGTCAGCTGTATTTGCCATTCGCTTTATGCAACTCCGAAGCTAATGCTGGGTTTACACAGCGTCACAGAGTGTCACATTTCAGTGTCACAGTGTCACAGCACAATGTGAACATCGGATGCCGGAGCTGTTTCAATAAGGCAGCTCATTTAAACTCATTTCTCTTGTGACAAGCACTTCGAGCAAGTTGGTTTTTCTGTGGGACTTAAGAGTTTTAATAAAGGTAAGTATGCGCCAGTTTTTTTGTGATTTCGTGTATTTTTTTAATCTAAAATAAATTAAAGTTTTTATTTCCAACAAATGAATACCTGAGAGGAGCCAGACTTAGCGGTGTTTACTGTTGTTGGGTTGTGGTTGCCGGACGAAGATGAGGATCAGTGCTCTTGCTGCGACCACAAAATTAATTTGACATAAATGAAAGAAGGATCTATGCCAAGTTGAGAGGAGAATTGCGAAGTATATTGTACAAATTTACAAATGATGTGTGCAAGGATGCAGCAACTTTCGATTAGCTCCTATGTTAGGTGGAGGCCCCTTTAGTATTTTCTATTGAACTTGAGCCACACTCGCATCCACACTGAACTGGAATCACTGACCCACCGCTCCGCCATTTACCACAGTCACTTGGATCAGCTGGCGTCATAGAACTTGGGTGTGAGAGGTCCGCCGGTTATCTTGGTGCCCCGGTGAGACTGAGTTATTTGGCTTCAGGATCCGGCGTGGTTATACGTGGAACTGGCTCACAGGTCACGAACTCGTTCAATGTTCACGTTCTAGCATTATGTCGCTCTGTGACAATGACTGAAATCGTTCATACCAAAAGTATTCATTTGTCTTGTCACAGTGCTGTGACACACAATTTATGTGACGCCAATGTAAACACTCTTGACCTGTGGCAACCTTTGTCACAAATTGTCACAGACAATAGTGTCACAGTGTGACACTTTGTAAGCCCAGCATAACTCCGAAAAATGAAATCTCCGACATTTCTGGAACACCGACATTTGGATTAGTTGTTTAAAAAAAAAACTGACCCCAAAATCTCTGGAACACATCGGATTAAAAACAAAACGAAAATGAATACAAGCGACTTATTTTTATTATTATCTCCGATGAAGCCAAATGACGATGTAATTTATGAATTTTGCAGCAATGTCTGCAAAAACGTCGTCGAGTCATTTGGACACTTGATCTTGCCTTGCTTTATCAAAATTTATAAATTAACTTAACATCTGCTATTTAGTTCTTGTTGTAGATAGCATTATCCACAGACTGTTTAGGAAGGAGAACAATTGACACCTTATCATTCTCATCAACGCACATAATCTGCAGCTTATTGATGCCATAGCCCAAGGGAACCAATTTGGAAGGAACCCCACAGCAGACCGTCCATTTCGATGGTATAATCATCCTTCATGTCGGCCTTATTATCATTAGGACTGATATCGTGCAGCTCCGAGGATTTAACAATAAGGGCGGGTTTCTGTGATTTATAAATATAAATCTACTAAAATGCCTATTTTTGTAAAGTGAGGCGAAAACTAAAAATAATAAAATTATTTCCATAAAAAATGACAGTTGTATAAAATCCAATGACGAAGTTATGGCACTTTAAAAGTTGGATTATTGTAAAAATGTATGATTTTTCAAGCTTTAGCTGCCTTTTACTAAGTTTTTTCCCTCTTTCCATTGAGTTTCGATTGCAGTTCAAGTTAGTATACAAATATTCATTTGATGTAAGCTTTCAAGCCTTAACTATTATTTTTCAACTTAAATCAAGAAAGAAAGTCGGGCAAAAATCACTCGCAAAAAGTTTTACAATAGCCGTTTATTGATGCGAACGGAGAACAGCAAACAGGAGGGTGTTAAAATCCACACGGGTGACGCACAGTGTAAGATTTTGACAATCTAGGGCGACAAAAATCAATTGCAGCCGTAGTTTAAGAGATATTGACTTGAAATTTGGAATGCAAGCTTCTTTCTCCCATACGAAAGTGTAGTTTTAGGTTGAGCAACTTCTGACCAAAACTACTACTCCCTTCCATACAACTTCCAACTTTTCAGAACTAGCCAGAACAAGATTTTTATATGGGAGCTATACGATATAGTCACCCGATTTTGATCAAACTTAGTAGAATTGTGAGGAAGTATAAAAAATTAAAACATACCAAGTTTAGGGACGCAATCACTGAAAACAAAAAAGATTTTCTCACTAGAACTAGTTTTCTATAAGTTCCTATGGTAGCTATACCATATCGTAGTCGGATTTTAAAGAAACTTGGTAGAACTATGTGAGAGCACATAAAATTAATAAATACTAAGTTGGGACACGCTACCTTAAAAATAAAGATTTAAAAATAAAGATTTAATTAGAAAACGCTTAAATGGATTCACTCATAGATGGATAAAAGTAGCTCTCTTACTCTTTAAGGTCTCTCTCCAAGAGGATCAGCATCAACTTATTAACATTTTTTTGAACTTGTGCAAAAAAATTTAAACTTGTCGCAGTAAGCAATGTTTAGCTACAATTATCAACAGACGAGTTTTGAATGACAACAATCAATCCAATATTTGATAATTTGGAAATGGCAAAATAAACTTTGACTCTTAAATGCCAGCCCTGGTTTGAGCTTGGCTTAGGTGGCGTATGAGTAATAAAACTGTCTTAGGCTTCTAAGTGCGAGAGTTTGGGGTTTTTGTTGTGTTTTGTTTCGGTTTGTTTGTTTCGTAGTCGTCGTCGCAGCCGCAGTCGTCGTCCGCGTCATTGTTGTTGTCATTGTCGGCTTGAAGCTTGGCAACTCAGCCGGAAAATGAAAAATATAAATTGGCCTCACGTCTGGGAAACAGAATTATTTAACGTACAAGCGCCGCATCGAGCACTTGTCTGTCTGCCCGAGGCAAGTTGAAGTTTTTGCTTTGTTTCTGTGATTCTTAAGAAGAACAAAAAATGTACACGAAATTCATTTTGTTGTCGGTGAGTTTCGGGAATTTAATACAAAAAAGATTTAAGAATTTCATTAACCTAAGTGCCTCAAATAATAGTTATCCATATGCGGAGCATTAAGTGCCTCAGTGCCTGCACAGCAGCAGTCGGCCCAAACCAATGATCTGGCCACAGCAGAGACCTCGGCCAAGTGTAAGTAAAATGATGGGGGAATGCATGTTTAATGAATTTTTTTTTAAACAAATCTTTTACAGTGCTAAACCTGGGCGGTTTGTTTGGTCAGGGTGGGGGTGGCTATTATCCCAATTATGGCAACAATGGCTACTACAATCGTCCCAACACAGGATATTATCCCAACTATCCCCAACCTGTTTATGGCAATTCTGGTTACTATCCCAACACGGGCTATTATCCCGGCACGGGCGGTTACCAAGGCGGCAGTTCGGGCTACTATCCCAGTACGGGCAGCTATTATCCCACTACAAATATTTTGGGCACACAAGGATACGGCGGTTATGGCGGATATGGAGGTAATGGCGGCTTAAGACAATACTCGGGGTATTGGCAACCGGATTATCAGGGTCAACGTAATCGAGGTTATGGTTATTATGAGAGTACAGATCGTTGGGGCTTACCCAAGTCTAGAGGAGGAGGAGGAGGAGGAGGAGGAGGAGATTATTATGGCGAAGGACGTGATCGTGCTGCTTATGGTTCATATGGATATCGTGGTTACGACTAAGCGGGTAAATGTTCCAGAAATCAGTAAACTTGAGACTCTTTGAAAATTTTTAGCATATTTCTAAATGCGAAAATTTGATTCTTCAAATATTTTTTAACAAAGCTTCTTTTGACTTCCACTTAAATCTACAGAATTTGCATCGAAAATAATGAAGTTGATCTTTTTTCCAATTCACCTCTAAATCTACAAGACTTAGGGCCTATTTCACATCTTCTAGTTACAAAGCACTATTTGTCACATAAACTAACATATAAAGGAGTCAATTTTGAATTTATCTGACACATAGCAGCTATGAGGAAGATGTGAAATTGGCCCTAAGTCAGGATTTACGGGATGAATGAAAATTCATAAAGTTTTCTCAGTAGGCGAGAGAATTAGGTGAGATTCTATACCATTCGTGAATTATATCTATTAAATTTCCCTTGAATTTCGTGCCTACAAGAACAATTTCATCAAGCTTGCTTCATCTTGTCAATCCCGACTCAGCTTCAGTCATGCTAGTTTCAATGGTGAAATTGACTTAAAATCTTTCAAAATCTCCAAAACTTAAGCGAAAAGAAAATAAAAAAATGTGGCGGTCTTCCATAAGTGTATTTCCCCTTAAAAACTCCAAAAGTTAACTCTAATGGGGAAAGTTTCAGGAATCAATTTTTTCCTAAATTCAACCAAAATTGCATTGGATTATAATTTCAATCATTTTGGGATCCTGTGTTTCAGAGGATCTTTTCACCTCGTAATCTCCCAATCTAAACTTTATAAGGGTCAGTTTCAGAAGACGAATTCGGCTTAAAAAACCTCAAAAATTCCATTGGATTATATTTTCAATAATTGTGTTCCTAGAATGGAACAAAATTTTATGGTTGTCTGTGTTCCAGAAGTCTATTTTTCATTAAAATCTCCAAAACTTCAACTAATCGAATATATAAAAACTGCTTTTGTGCGACTATATTCCAGAAAGCTATTTCGCCTCCAAAACTTAACTCTTGTTGGCACAGTTTCAGAAATCCATTTGGCTGAAAATCAACTGAAATTGCATTAAATAATTATATCAACCATTTTGATTCCTTAAATCGAAACGATTTGTATTTGTGGTTGTGTTTCAGAAAACCATGTCACCTCAAAATCTCCCAACTTAAACTTTAAATAAGTCACTTTCAGACGACGATTCCGTCTTAAAAGACTCCAAAGTTGCATCCTTTTATAGTTTCAATAATTCTATACCTAAAATCTAACAAATTTGTATGGTCGGCTGTGGTTCAGAAGTTCATTTCAGCTCAAAATCTCCAAGACTAATTACATTTTTTCAATAAATTAGTATTGAGTTTAGCTGATTTGTTCACAACTGTAAATAACTTATGCTTTGATACACCAAAAGAGCAGGATGTCTATGCACTTAGTGCTTGAGTCGCAGTTTGCTAATGACTCTTGCTTTTTAATGTCTTTTCATGCAATCAAAGCTTTAAGCAGTTCTGAACGATATTGAGAAATGGTCGAGTTCAAAATTGCCAAAACTTAGCTCAAGCTGGGTTATCTATAACAAACATTGTTATTGCGCTTAAATCTACCGAGTTTAACTTGGATTATAATTTCAACCATTTTATTTCTCAAATCAAAGAAATTTTGTCTTCCTGGCTGTGTTTCAGAAGTTTATATCACCCCAAAATCTTTTAATCTAAACTTTCAGAGAGTTTCAGACTACGACTTCGGTTTAAAGTCCTCCAAAATTGTATTGAATTATATATTCGATATTTTTCTGTTCCTAAAATCGAACAAAATGGCATTGTCGCCGGTGTTTTTGAGGTTCATTTCATCTCAAAATCTTTAAAAACTAATTCTATTTTTTCTATAAGTTAAGCTCCATTTACACGACCTGCTCGCTCAGCTAAGTTTTCGTCAGCTGAGCAACTCAGGTGAGCAACTCAGTTCAGCGTTTACACATGCCTGAGTAGCTCAGTTGAGTCAGTTACAGGACCATTGGTTCATGAAAATGATCTAGTTCATTTTTTATATCCACAAGTGATTTGCTCTCAAGTTGTGCAGCAAACTTTTCCAAAGTGGCAATCCGTACGAGCTGCTGCATACAGCGCAGGCTCAGCCTCGTATTAGTCAATAAGGCGCGTTACATCATTTTTAATATTTTATTTCAATAAGCCGTGATTTGACTTAAAAAATGACCAAACCGCTAGCCAAAAATCGATAACAATTGTATATCGAAAGCCTGGAAGTGGCAACGCTCGCACTCTTCAATCAGGCAACCCTATGATGCTCAGCTAAGTGGTCAGGTCAAATAGAACCGGTTCTATTTCGCCTGATCACCTCACCTGTGTAAATCTGGTGCCTCCTCAGACGCCTGTTTACTCGAGCTGACAGCCACTCAGGTGAAAACTCATCTCAGCGATCAGGTTGTGTAAATGGAGCTTTAGATAGAAATTGTTGAGTTCAATAATGCTCCCAAAATCTTTAAAATTTAGATGTCAGATATCGTTTTAGACTTAAGATCTACCCAAATTTGCTTGGATTTTAATTTAAAATGCAAACCGCAAATGTGCGGTTGCGTTGCAAAAATCTATGTCACCCCAAATTTACTTCAAACTTGTATAGAAAATAATTTGTACCATAGCTTCAAACATATTCTGCACTTTTTAGAATCCAAAATAGGAACTTTATAGTTCAGTTGCAAGTCTCACAATTTTGCTTAACAAATTTGATCAAATTTGTGACAATGAGATAATGTGTCAAATTAGTAGTGGATCACAGTCCTTCGATTATATTTTCGGGATCCAGGAAGATACCCAATCATTAATTTGATATTTCTTGACGGGAGCTTGTATGTGTGCTGTTTCCTCATCTGTTGGGAATGATAGGCAATCGCTTTGAGTTCACTAAGAAAAAACGCAGCCCAAGCGGACTCTTTTTTAATAAATTGCGGGTTCACTTTTCGTGTAAACGTTTGCACTTACTTAAATTATGATGGGTTTTTGTGCGCGGATGTAAGCAGCTGAACCGTTGTCAACCTGGTTCAATCCGGAGACCTGTCAGTTCCTAGATATTCGCTTACTTTATATAATGGAACTTTCATTAGAAAGAGAACGTTTACAGGAAGATAAATTTTTTGTTCACAAAGCAAGCACGACGTTCACGGCAAAACACGCTCTGGCCACACTACATTACAATAAACAAGCGCGTCCGTTCAAAAAGCGCACTGTTGTTCGGAAATCATGAACAGTTTGTGTTCTGGTGTTGGATTAGCGCTTATGCTGCTTTGAAATTCCCAAGCAGTTGTAGCAATGCTGGCATGAGGAAACCTTCGCTCTGATGATAGAACCGGGGGTTCTTAAACCTCCTGTTTAGTTGACTAGCATCCTTTGTGGTGTTGCGTTTGCCTATTTAAAGTTATGTGAAAACATAACATGACCTCTAGCCGGATAAAACTTGCTAGTTCGAATGTCATAAATGACTTCAAATCAGTCACATAGTATAACCAGAATGTTGCCAAAATTGGTCCAGAAATGTTCGAAATAGAACCGACTGTGTTCCCTTAAGATGAGCCCAAGATGTTCCACAATTATTGCCAAAATATCTCCAAAATGTGCACAAAGTGGTCTCAAAACGATGCCAAAAAGTTTCTGAAAGAAGCCCGAAAGTTTGTAAAATGACAAAATGGTACTAACGCATCACCTAAACGTGAATGAAGATCGAACAACAGGTTTTAAAATTGCCGTTCACAGTTCACGAAAAAGCGGGATTACAAAACTTTTGTCAACGAATGTTCTTGATTTCGGTAGATTTTGAACGGATTTTTTTCTGGGTGTTGGTATAAGGTAGTCTCCATCTCCCTGAGATAGTAGGGCGTTGACTGAAGTTTGAGTTACAGTTACCATTATTGAATTTGCGCTAAGCCGTTCACTGAGCTAAGTAATATCTCGTGTCGCTCGTAGATATGATTACTCTGCCTGTGCCTGCTCTCATCCTGCTTCTCACATGGCTAAATATGATTTTCTTGCATCCGGCTCGAATGACCAGGATGTTTCTCTTCATAATTAATGGTTGTAAGGGCAGCTGCTGTGACCGTTGGCAACACTTATCCAACGATCCTCAAATAGGCAAATAGTTCTCGTCTCAAAGTGATAAAATTTACTTTATGACAAATTTGAATATATTTTGGAGTGTTTCAGAAAAATATTTCGCATTGAATTCCCCTTTAAGGACTGATTTCCAGAACGCAGGAGAATAAATTTGTATGTCAAACTTTACATGAATAGAAACACTTTTGAGCTGAATTGAAATCTGAATGCTTATGAAACGCAGTCTTATTTTAATGAAGTTTTGTGCCGAAATAAGTTTTTAAGTCATCTGGAATCAAGCCTTAAAAAACAAAAGTTTCCAACATAGCTTAGACATATTTCAAGATCTTAATTTTGAGTCAACATTTTTGCATTTAACTTTTCCCAAGTCCGAAACACGATGAAGCAAGAAAGAAGATTATATATGAATTGGAAGAAAATTTGAAGTTTATGGTCAAAGCTATTCGGTAAGTAAACTTCCAGAAGTTTTTGAAGAACCTTTCGCTTGCAGAAAAGAGATTTTGTCGTATTGCTTTTCCCTCTAAACCTTTTTTCAAAAAGCAAAGAACTTTTAAAGAAACTACACGAAGTATGCTTCATCGGTCAAGTAAAATTTACGCTTTGACTCAATTTCAATGTCATCTAAATTCCGTTTAAATTCACATTTCTCAAGTCCCTAGCTGATTTCTGGAACTGTTTACGTATGTATGTATGTTATTGCTTATTTTGTTGTTATTATATTTGCCTCGAACTGCTTTGTACATAACGCTTAATCATTAAACTATCACTCATCGCAATAAAAACCGTTTAACTGCTAACTAATTTATTACTAAGTTGCTTTTTAACTCATAGCTTTAAGTTGTCATTTTGGCCTCTGGCAAATTGCATGTGGATACGCCCAATTGCATCTTCAATGGGGTGTCATAATACCACAGTGAGTAGCAACAGAGGTTCAACAAATTCTCATGCGTTTTGGTAATTGTTTATGCCATATTATTAGCTCGGCCAAAAAGTATGCCACACTAAATGCCTGTTTAAATGTCTATCCATCTCTTTCACAGCCGGCTATGCGGTGCGCCCAACTTATGGCTAAGAGCTTAACCAAATGTTCCGCCTCAGCACTCAACAAAGCAAAACAAAAAAACAAAGAAAACGAAAGCCTCGTTAAACTTACCACCCACATTTGCAATTTATGACGTCGCGCAGAACTTAAAGCTGCAATTTCAACAGAATCACAAATGCACCAAGAGATTTTTAGGTACTCAGCAGATGTAGAGGAACTTTTATGCTCGCGTCGTCTTAACTTTAAGTAGAGTCATGTTTATGTTTTCATTCTTCGCCCTCATCCACAACTTGCTCGTAAATGCATTGAACCGTTATTATTTGTTTCTGGCTTTTGTTTTGGCATTCGACTGGTAGAACTCTTTTAAGCTGTTGGAATTTTTCTTCTTTTCAAGTAAACAAATTTTAACAGATTATAAAAATTTAAGAAATACAAGAAAAAATAAATAATGTAAATGAAATTCAAATTAATTTTGAAATGGAAGTAGGGCTTTAAGAGGTAAACTACTCAGATTTGCCGATTGGAGGTGAAAAATGTTTGCTTTCTCCAAATTTTTGATTAACTTATGCATACAATAGCAGAAAACCAGCAACATCAGTAGAATTTGCCATTTATTACAGTCGCCCCTCCATGCAAAACAAACTGTACGTAATTGGTAATGGCAAAGGAAGGGAGTAGAGCTTAAGTCCGCTTAACGTGTGATTATGCTAAGCTTATGCAATCAAAGCTTTGCCCTCGGCATCACAACAGCGACCAAACATTTGTAAACAGACATGAAAAATCGATTAACTGTGCTCATGAATTTTTTGATATGTAAGTGTTGAACAAGTCTACCTTTAGTAAAGATTTAAGTTTATTTTATGACTAATTAGTGAATTTTGAAAACAAAATATTTGTTCTTACTATGACAGACCAAGCTTCATCTTTAAGTGCAACTATCAATTGTAAGCAAATGCTTATTCCTGATCCCTGTTCACTATTAAAAAGCTTTGCCAAAAATTTGGCTGACTCAAGTTAGCTGCTTTTGCTTTCAACACATGTTTTCAATGCAAACAGCACACAGCAAAGACTGTTAAAAATGAAGCAGTAAAGACGTAAGTGTTCTTTGTTTTTATTGTTGTGGTGCAGTTTGAGAGAAGCAATCACAAGCGCACAAAGAAGTGCTCAGAGTGAAAGTTTAAAGGCCAAGCTTTAGATAACACCTCTAAGTGCATCATGTCAGCCAGAAAGTAAGTATAACGGCTGCAGAGCTTGCACAACTCAACTCTTTTTTTTTATATGCATCTTTAATTTGGGCACCATGGGACTTATCCTATTTAAGCAGAAGGCACAAGAGGCGGCAAATCTGCATAGAGATGCACCAGAAGCAGAATGGGCTTCAACTTATTGAAATTTTTATGTAGTACAGTGTTGCCAGCTTTTGTCAAGAAAAAAGGTGGTTTTGCACGAGACAGAGATGAATATAAAACTGTGGAAAAGCTGAAAAAAGCACAAGGCTTTTCGTATTAATTATAATTATGAAATTATATAATTAAATAATTATAATATACTTAATATATCAGCTGTTTGATGAAGTATCTCGCCCCATCCTTGTCAAAGGCCTTAGTTGTGCCTATTAGTTAGGTAACCAGGGGGAACCTTACAATCGACGCAGCATTTTGCATTTAGCATCAACGCAACCCGTATCTATAATTACACATATTTCTTCTGATTTCTTGATTACAGATACTCTTATATAACCATAACCCGGAATTCCGATATTTTTTTTACTTTGAAACGAACATTGAACATTGCTTTCTTCTGCCTGTTACATACTTTTGCACAATTTTAATATACTCTGGTACAGAGTATAAAGATGCACCTGAATCTGCTTCGAACCTTTATTTTTCGCTTCGGCTTAAAAAATGTTATAGACCTCAAAAAGTTTGACCTACTGCTTGGCGACTTCTTTTGTTATCGGTTTGGGCGAATGAGCTATAATCGGCAGAAGAGCTTTAAAAAAAAATATAGAAAAACATTCAGAATTATGGGCACTGAGTGCGATATAAGACCTTAGGAAGGCCACACACACCTACAAAGGCGAATGTCTGTTTTAGGCTGTCTTCCTTGTGCTTTTGCACGCAAGCAGCTTTCGAATTCCCCAACAGTTTTGCCGTCGCGGTCATGGAGATACTGCTCTTTTGATAGACATTTTAGGCAGAAGATCTCTGATGAGTGAGAATTTGGTCCCTCGTGAAACAGCTGTCCGATCTACCAAGCCTCCTTTGTTGTGTTGTGTGTCTCTGTTTAAAGTTAAGCAAAGTTAAGCATAACATGACCGCGAGCCCGCTTAAAACTGCAAGTTAATAGTATAAACGTCGTTGAAAACAGTCACAAAAGATTCAGAATTACTTATAAAATCGACACCCATAATAGCCTCTGTTTTTAAGATCCCTGACTTCAATGCTTATTTAATGATTCAATTACATTGGTAATATTTTTCATTGACTACGAAATGGAATTTTACTGAATATATTAAGTATAAAACCCGTTCGAAATCTACCAAAATCAAGACCATTCGTTGACAAAAGTAGAGAAATCCCGGTTTCGTCAGAGCAGAAGCAGAGTTTTCCTTATGACAGCATTGCAATAACTGCTTGGTATTTCTAAAACAGCATAAAAGCAAAAAAGGGCACCAGACGTTCGTTTTTCGTAATGTAGTGTGACCACAGCGTGGAGATAAAATTTTACCAAAGAGGAAATCTGTCATAATTAAGTCAAAAAATCACCGCGTCCATGTTATATGAACGGATGTGGTACAACTGGTTTTTTGCCGTGAACGTCGGGATAGGGCTGTTATATATTTTGGGATATGTTGAAAATTCCCATGTCTCCTAAAAAAAAAGGTTTCGACCTAAAAACTACACAAGTCACTTAAGAATTGGTCGCTTCTAAAGAATGATCATTTTTCGTATCCCTTGGACGATTTTCAGCTCCTTTGGATGATTGAAAGGATATTAAAGATGATTAAAAGGATCTTTTTCGGATCTTGTTTATCTGTGCACTTTGAGGTTCGGAAATTTGAGGATCTAGCTTTTTGGGCTCGATCCTTGGTTCAGCCCTGTTCAGATTAAAAGGATATGAAAGACATATCCATTTCAAATGGATACGAAAATCATCAAATGGCTATTTTTTAAAATACTTTTTAATCTCTGTGTGGCTTAGTTTTGGTTCGTGTTTGTGAGTTTTAATTTACAACTTCAGCGGCGGAACATGTCATCGTCGATTACCTACAGAGTTTCTGAAGCTTTAATTTCACACCGAAACCTTATACTCTCATTGTTGATCTTCCATTTCTCTAAATGTGTCCCCATATTGATACCAATATCTTCAACGAAAAATTCTTTCAAAATTTTGTTTGTAATGTTTTGTAAGCCGAAAATATGTTAATTTACTTAATAAGTCTGAGAATTTTCTGGAAACCAAAAAACAATTAAATGGCTTAGTCGAATGTATTCCATGAAAGTCCCACAACTTGATTAGCTTTATAGGATCAAATAAGTAATTATGCAAAAGATTTCGAGTTGATAGCCGTCGTGCAGCCAGATTTAACGACATTTTTGTTCGAAAACTTCCGGCAGTTGAAAGTTAGGTAACGGGAGATTCCATTTTTAGTTGTAGAAGGTGTGGTGACATGCTTGGCTAATCCAAAGAGTTCAAAAGCTCAGCTGTAAATATAATTTACAGCTTCGTTGGCATCGCAAGCTGTATCGATCGATTTGTGTGATACTAAGTCGCCTGGCAGCGACAGCTTTATCTGAAACTCGACGTCGGCGCTCACATAATTTACTGCCAAAATGTTCCTTTCTGCCAGCCACGCATGATTTATGTATTGTGTGCGTACATCGGAAAATAAACGGTCAACGAGAGCATTTTGCGAATCAACGAATGTGTAGAAATTGGTGCGCAATGTTGTGCATCCAATATTTTCAGCTATAGAAACAATTTCTTGTAGAATGCGGATGGACTACTGGACTTTTGCAACATTAATCAGCAGTGGCGATGATTTCAAGCAATCGTTAAAGCAGAAAGTGATTGACTAACCTCTTTTAGTGATTTACTAACCTCTTATAATCATAAAATACGTATGAACAATAATCAAGTGTAATCCAAGTGAAATTATTAATGTTGTTGAATGTGAGATGGCGCTACGCCTTCTTTTCTGTATGTTGTTGAAATACAAAAAGTCTAAAATCGCGATTTAAAAATGAGAGCCCTGGTTGTAGGAGATTGAACATTTGTGGATATATTATTTTGTCTGAAATATTAGTCAACAAATAAAACAACTCTTTTTTATGGATTTCGGGCTTTCAGCATCGAATATCTTACCAAGGGGCTCATGCTTAATAGCGTCAATGGCTATCAAAAAGTCAAGTAATTTGGTGTAATGGGCTAAAGACTGATGTGTCAATAGTAATGCTACGCACTTAATTTCTTAAATAAAAGAACTCTTGACTTAACAACTACGGGGCTGCGGGACGACCCGCAGAAGATCGATAAGATAGTGGTATATTAATTTTTTAAATGTCTACAAAAGTAGACTTACAGACTGTAGATTTAATTTAAAAAGAGTAAAAATAGACATGGCTGATCCTAGCGACTGCAAATGAACCCCCGAAATTTTTAAGTAAACAATTGCCCCTTTTTAGTTGGGTAGCTGTTTAGATTCACACATTAGCTTTCCACAAAGTGAATTGCATTTATACCCCTCTGCTCCCCCGTCGGAATATTTCTCTGATATTTGTGTCAAGTAAATATTTGCCACAAATAAACTTGCCGCGGTTCTTATTTATCCCATATCCATTTTATTATGGTATATGCATTTCGCTTGTGGTTGCTGTTGCTGGTTTCGTTAATTAAATCGTTGTTAACATTAGATTTCAACGCGTGACCGGCGTTTAAGCCGTTCGGCAAATAAATTATACCATATCCAGCTTTTGGTTTTTGTTTTTGTTATTTCTCGTTTTTATTTATTGTAGTTACAGTTTTTTAATTATTTTTATTTGCCTTTAATGTGGAGCACAAAAACGTACAAACACTGCAAAAATTTATGTGCCCAAACCCATTTGATCATATTTCGAATGCTACTTTTTAATGGCCATACAGAAAATATACATGTATGTATTCATGTGCATATTCTAAACAAAATAGCACAACAATTTTGTTTCTTTTTTTTTTGTATCTTCATTGGTTTTTATGGCCTCACGGAAGGAAGCAAGGCATTCAATGGAACCGAAGTCCGAAGAACCAGAGACAAATGAATGAACACATTTGTGTGTCTGTACGTAGATTAAAGAATCGAATGCCAGTGGAATATTTTATTCGGCTGTACTGTTTAATTGTTGTCATGTGTATTGAGTTAAAGCAACATTGGCACATGAGCAAAATGATTTTTATGAGGCAACATTAAAAGATGTGGAAAATTTTTATAAGTGATTAATTGCGCATTTTTTTCCAAATATTTGAGGATTTTTTTAAAGAAGAAAAAAATTTTCCCAAAAATTTGTGGGGGGTTTTGAGGAAGACAAACAATTTTTCATGTATTTATTAAAAATCTAAAAAATTGACCAGGAAAATAGCGAGGTTGAAAAATAATCTTATGTCTCAAAAAAAAAATGGTAAAGAAAAATTAAAATTATTACACAAAAAATACAAAAAAAATTTAGATAGTTCCCGAAGAAAATACTGAAAACTCGAAATAAATTGTAAAAAAAAAAAAAATACCATTAAATGACTTACAGCAAATAAAAAAATAGAATAACAATTAATAAATACAAAATATATATTGGAATCTAGTTTGGAACTTTCTAATGGGAGCTTTACTATATAGATGTCCGATTTCGACCAAAGTTAGTATAATCATGGAAAAGCATAACAAACTGTTAATTAAAACAAAAAAGTTTTTCTCACTAGAACTTCCAATTCGGCCGATCATTCATACTGCAGCTATTGTATATGCTATAGTCATCCGATTTTGACAAAACTTTGTAGAATTGTGTAAAAGTATATAAAATAAATATATTCCAACGTAAGGGACGTTTTCATTAAAAACAAAAAAGTTTTTCTCACAAGAACTAGTTTTTTGACCGATCGTTCCTATGGCAGCTATATGCTACAGTCATCCGATTTTGACCAAACTCTGTAGAATCGTGTAGGAGCATAAAAAACAAATAGATGCCAAAGTTAAGGGCATTTCCTTTGAAAATAAAAAAGTTTTTATAACTATGACTACTTTTCAGACTCTACTTTTCTATGACATTTTATATGTCTATGACATGTTTACTCTCATTAGAAAACTGAACCGAGCCGAGCCCCTTTTCCATCTGGTGAACCGCAAACCGAACCAGCTTCCTTTCAGAAATGTAGAACTGAACCGAAAACCAAAAAGGAAAACGGTTCGGTTCGGTTCAGTTTTCTGATGAGCTTTAAAACGTAAATCGCTTTCCTCTATGATACCTACTTATTAACTTCGTTTTCCTAAGATAATTTTAGTTCGACACTCTACCAAAGGGTCCACTGATATACCGAATTCATCCTTAGGAGAGATAAAGCCTTTAAGGATGACCTTGACACAAATTTTACAACGTGTACTCCTGTAAGTCTACCGCAATTGCAAGCCGATCTCTTAATAAAGCTGTCACCAGTGCGCATTCTTTTCTTGAAGGTTGATAATCATTTAATCTTAGCCAGGAGAGTTTTTTCTCATACCATTAATAGGGTGTGTAAGATGCATAGTACGTATTCTCTTCTTGCCCACATTCTCCGGTTTTGAAGTGCATTCCTAGAACTTATAGACGAGTCCTACAAATCCGACTTCAAAAGTTTTGGACGTTCTTAAAAGAATCTTAAAAATACTTAGATGGCTTATAGGAATTCAATTTCCAAAGAGTACCAAAAGTCACATTACAACAGAAATCATAATACAGTCGATCTTCTCTATTACGAACTTCTGTACAATGAAGTTTTCTTTATAGCGAATTAATTTCCAGAGCACTGAAATTTCGTTCCATATTCAAACTAATCTAGCTTATTTTTGTCGTCCTAAGATTCGCTATACAGAAGTTCGACTGTATTTCATAATATGCCTTTATGAACCACTGAACCGAACCGAAACAGCGGTTCAGCTAGCTCCAAAAACCATGTAATGAACCGAACCGGCGGTACAGAAACTGTGTGAGCCACTGAACCGAACCGGTACTTATTTTCGAGTGGTTTGCATCCCTGGTTAAAGTTGTGTTGCCCCCGGGTCCCTCCAATAAAACTTGTCTTAAAACACTAAACAATATTTAAAGATTCTTTGCTGTAAATATCAGCTGCACGTCTCCGTCTCTTTCTATTTTAAGCGTTCATCCCTGTTCCCAGAAAAGGGAAAGGGGGATCATGAAGTTGTGCAGGTATGTAACAGGTAGAAGGAAGTTTTTGGTATGTGCATTCTTGGGTAGGTTTTTCAGTTTATCTCTTGTTGTTGTCCCGTTGTCTGCCGGGTTTTGCAATGTGTTAGTTTTGCTTTGTCATGTTTTCTTTAATTTTCCAATATTTAAATTGTATTATTTTTTTTACAAAATCTTGCTATGAGAACATCCTATCAGTGTGGGCTTTCTCAGCAATATATTTATGATTTTTGCTGCTCTGGCTAAAGCTCAAATGCTGAAATTTCGGGATGCTTTCGATAATATAAAATCTGATATCAAAGGTAACGCCTACAAATTTAATCACCTTGAAGCAAAAATCTACAATACTTTAATATTGAAAAGTTTCTCAATTTTTGGAAAAAAATGTTTCCGCGGAAAACGTTACAGAAAAATGCTCATACTAGTATGCCGAAAACGACAATATTTCATTAAGTTTGAGATCATCGGGATCAACTCTAGAATTAATTATGCTGAGTGTTCTCAAAGAACAAAGCGACGTCGAATTTTTGAACTTACGAAACTTAATGAGTCTGCAGGCAATGATTTGCGATCCGCAAGCCTACTACAGAAGTCCTCAATATTACCAGTGTTTGCGCCCAAAGTATATTATTAATTAATTGAATTAACTGAATTTGTTTGAAGTCCTAAGGAACTAGTTCTAAGGCAAATGAATCATATGAATATTGTACCTATCGAATATTGTATTATCGAACATCAATAGCTTTGTAAGAAAAGCCATGAGGTTGGCGTGTGAAAATAAACCTTCTTCTTCTATTCAAACGACAAGCGAGCAGACGTACTTTTTTGAAAGCTCAAGAGGAGCTCAAGCTGCTTATCTACAGGAGTAGCGGAAACATTGGCGCCCGAGCAGGGACCTTTTGGAGAGCAGGGACCGGGAGGAGCTCAAGCTGCTTGTCTACAGGAGTAGCGGAAACAACCAGCAAAGACTTTTTCCGTCATAGATCTCATGATATGCAAATTTTTCAAAATCAAAATTTAACAAAATATGTTAAAGTAGAATAAGTTAGGATGCTAAAAATATTTCCTCTTAAATTGTTTTTGTGACTGGTGCAATAATCATAAGTTTATACTTGAAGCACCAGGAATACTTTCAAAATAAATTCAATTAAGAATATAAGTAAAAAACTCATGCTTCCATCTTCCATCTTTTTTGTGCCTGCATTTGAACACCAATCTGTTTAAGCAGTTTGCCCAAGTTGCCAGTGTCAAGTGCGGTAATAGAATACAAAACTTGGCTAAAGAAACCCTAAAACGAGGTTCAAATATCTTGCCCAAAAATGTTGCTACAATTTGTAAATTTAAGCAAACAGCCATGAACTTTTGCAAGCAACTTGCTCCATGTACTTGCTCTCGGTATCGGCAACATCTTTATCCCCTTAACACGTTTTCAACTGTTTAACCAGGCTACCGCCAAAAAGAACCCAACAACCAAAAAAGTTATCCAAATAGTCAAAAACTTTTCATGGCACTTCATAATTTGGTGCAGCTGCGCTCCTCTGTGTTATTGTTTGCCAGGCGAATCCGCAACTGGAGCCGATACTTGCGTCACATAATTTTTGAGGATAAAGTTGGCAGAGAAATGGATTTGCGGAAGAAAAAGTATTGAATAAAAGTAAAGTCCGTATCCTCATCAAAAATAGAGAGAAAAAAATATATTAAAATAATTTTCCTCTCACATTCTTGGGGGTCGCTTTGACTTGTCATTGGCAGGCCACAAATTGAATTTTCAAGCTAAAAGAGCTGAAACAGCATGATGGATTGCAATAATTTATATGCCAAGCGCATTGAAAAGCCATCAAATTAGTACGCAAAGTGCATAAGAAATTCAATAAGGGTCAGTCCCAAAAGAAGATTGAGTGGGAGGCATCAAAAATGTTGCAAATTAAACCGCAATGCTTCGAAAGGAAATATTTGGACAAAATGCTTTTAATATTTAATTAAAATATTGCAGAGAGAAAAAGAGAGTAAAAAATTTTGCAATTCTAGCATGTGAATAATGACAAGTGATATGTTAAAATGGAATGTAATATATACAGCACGCCGCAGTCGTTTAATTGTGGTTTGGTTAAAAAAACACAAACAATTTTCTGGTAAGACATTGCAAGCAATTTTATGGTTCACATTTAAAGACTTACTTTTCACAAGGCAGCTTGAAAAAAATTCTTAAAATTTTTGAGCAGCTGAAGGAAGAATGAGGGCATTTAAAGGAATTCGTACAGGTTTTAAAGTGTTTAAGTTACGAGGCAGTTTTGGAATTTTTATACAACACTCCTTTCCACTTTCATCTGTTACTTGACTACTGTAATTGTATAGGATTATACACTTTTAATGAGCACGTTTGTAAATATTTGATTGTACTGAATAGCTCTTGCGAGCGATCCTTCTTTTATTGTAAATATTTCAACCTTTAAATCAAACTTTTTTATTGCTTTGATTGTAAGTGGAAGCAAGTGTATGAATTTTTGTATGTGCGTTGGTAATTTGTTACCATATGCACACATATGTGACGCTCCAGATATTTCTTCAGTTGTGGCAATGTTTGCGTCCTCTATTAATGTGGTTACCTTGGTGGACTACTGCTGCTTCTGACGTTTGAGCCGCTGCTTCTTCTGCTTCGGTTATAATGGTTTTTCTTTTTCTATCGGCGGCTGAGAGACCATTTCCTGTACAGATTTCACATCTGTTTTGATTGTTGTTGCATCTTCGTCCTTGTTTTTCATTTGTTGGTCATAGTTGACCGCCAGCTTTTCACGGGCCTGAAAAACATCCTTGCCCTTTGTTTCCATGGTGAACTCACTCTTCTGCTCAGAGCGATCCACCTCCATTAACTACTTGCCCTTTGAGCTGCTTGACATTTTGGCTGTATTGGTTGGTGTCCTCATCTTCTTCTTGGAGTTGTTGATCCAGTTTGTTGGACTCTGTTGCTGGATGCGTGAATTCCAAGGCAGACTGAGTGTTTTTAACAGCCCCTTGGACGTCGTTAATATCTGCAAGTTGCTGTTGTTTTTCGTTTATCTTGCATATACAGTCCCATGCTGTTGTATAACACAAAGGTTGGTTCATAAGTGAAGAGGTGAGCGAATTACTCGCTTCTCCCTTCAGACACGAGTTCAGGTAATACATTTTCATGGCATCTATTAAATCTTCTCTCTCGTTTAAACCATCCATTGAATGTTGGCCACTTGTTGGGGCTTCCACTAAATGTGGGCATTTCCATTGCTGGTGCAGCTGGTCGAGGTGGTAATGCTTCCGCTACGTTCGCCTTCGTGGAAAGTTTCGTGAAGACAGCTTTCAAACTGACGTAGGAAATCGCGTAGAAACAGACGGACAGGGCTAAATCAACTCAGCTCGTCATGCTGATCAAGAATATATATAATTTATGTGGTCGGAAATGCTTCCTTCCATGCTTTACAAACATCCGAACAATTTGAATATATACTAAGAAAAAAATCCGTTCAAAAACTATCGAAATGAAGACCATTCGATGACAATACGTCATACAAATAATTATATGTGCATCGGTTTTTTTCTAAATAAAAACATTAAACTTATTTTTCAGTCGTTTCTAAGTATTTGGTTGTATTTAAAGCATGGTTTAAGATAAGAAATCCAAAAAAAAGTAACAAATTTGTATTCAACTTATAAGTAACAAACAATATGCATTCTTAGACTTTGGTCTCTTAAGCGAAGTAACGTTGGTTTTTTTTAAAGTTATTTTTATGTTAGTAATCAATACTTTTTCCTTTATTATTCATAACTAAATTAAGACGATTTGGCATTGAATTGACTAATGACTGCAAGGTAGAAATGTCTATATTAGCCCATTCATGCTCTATTGCCAATTTAAGGTGTCGAACCGTCTCAGACTGTCGTCCGTTTTGAAAAACACGAGCGGACAGAATCCCCCAAAGATTTTCGATGGGATTAAGGTCCGGACTTAGTGCGTGCCACTTCAATAGGCGAACTTTTCTGGCCTTAAAAAGTCTTTGGTGACCATTGCTGTGTGGATGGAAGCATTATCCTGCTGGTAGGTCCAATCATCGCCGTACAAATTGCCAGCAAATTCTATAAGCTCACTGTCCAGAAGCTCTACATACATCCTGGCATTCATTCGAGTAGATATGAAGCATATAGGGGTCTTTCCTTTGTAGCTGAACGCGGCCCATACTATTACGGTGCCACCGCCAAAACCCCGCTTGTAACAGGATAGCCGATCCTGGCGCAAATCTCGCCAATATTGCTTGCAGTTGTCTGGGCCATCTAGGTTAAATTTTTTTTTCATTACTGAAGACGGTGCTGTGCCACTCTTCTTCCCAGAATCGGTATCTATTGGCAAAGTCTAAGCGATCCTTCATATGCCGCTCCAAAAGCTTTGGTTTAGGTGCCTTTGAGGTATGTTTAAGGAATCGATTTTCATGTAGAATTTGAACGATTCTACTTCTTGTGATTTGAAGTCCCATTTGAGCTCTTATTTGACCACTACTCATCGAATCCTCTACTGCAAGACGTCGAATCTGGCGTTTGCATCGTTCATCGATTTGGGTCTTTCGTCCGCTGCGTTGAGCTGTACCATATTCTGTGGGGCTTTTCAGAAACCTGGATATACAGTTCCTATGCCGGTTAAGTCTAACTGCTATATCGGAGATCTTGGATCCGCTTTCATGCATGCCCATGATAATTCCCTGCTCGCGATCAGACAAACTAGTACCACGTGACATTTTGGCCTAATAACAAAAAATATGATACACAAATCAAGCTCCATTTTATTTATATACGAGTACACAGAGTATATTAAGCTTGTGCAATAGTGTCCGTCTGTCCGTCCGTCTGTCTGTCCGTCTGTCCGTATGAACAAGTATATCTCAGAGATGGTAAGGGATTGAGACTTGACATGTATGGGACATATGTTTCTTAGTTCAAGTTTATTTTCAGTTTTGGCCACGCCCTCTCCCGCCCCCCGCAATATCAAAAAAACGTCATATCTCTTACAGTTTTATAGATAGAAGGTTCGAACCTTCAGGACATATTTAGTATTCGGGATTCTTCATCGATCCGCTAAAGGAGTTTTAAAGATCGTTTGAACGATATTCGAGTTATAAGGAAAACAAACAATTATGGTCAGCACCGGTCGCAAAGTTAGTATAGCCGGGCTTGACCGACTATCTTTCTTGTTTAAGTTCCGAGTAACAAGGCCTTGCCTGGCGTTTGAGTACTCTTTGTGACTATTTTTACGACCTTTATAAAAAAAAAAAAACTGTTTGGGGGGGGCGGGGGGTCATGCTATGCCTTCGCAGAACTTTAAACAGAGACTCACAACAGGCTGGTAGATCGCGCATGCTGCTTTGGAATTCCCAACCAGATTCTGGGGCCAGCTGTGAAGTAACTAGCCATATAAAAGCTTCATAAATTTCGCCGTTCGGACTCGGCGTTAAGCTGAAGGTTCCATTTTCGAAATTTTTATGTTTTTTATAATAAACAAGAAAGGGAGCAGTAGTCGAGCTCCTCGACTTCAAAATACCCTGTATTTTTTTAGTTGATAATTTTTAGTTTTATCTTTTTTCCTTCCTTTTTTTTTTGTTCTGTTTTATTTTAAATTTTCAGAATAGGGTCTTTCTTGACCTAACCTTAAAATTGTGACTTTGACATATTTTGGCGGTTAAAGGCTGGGTAAATGTACCAAATCTGAAACCAACTTGATCTGGGTATGGTTTTCCCCCCCCCCCCCTCAAAAAAATTTTTTTCCCTCTTCTTTTTATCGCCGGTGCCCAGCCGTATGCTCTTTGGTTAGTTTTGGTTTTGTAATTGCACCGAAGCTATGAAATCAATGATAGTTTACATGCAGGGCGCGAGGTATACAAAACGACAAACAAACAAACGATTTCATGTGTATGCGTCGCGTTGTTTGCGCGCGCATGCAAACTGACCAACAACAAATTCATGTGATTTTGTTGTTGGCTTACCCAATTTCAATGTGCTTTTCTTAGTGAGTATTGGTGATTGCTCTGCCGTATGCTGCTTTTGGGTATGCCTGCCTTACCTTGACTGGGGTGGGACTCGAACTCGGGACCTCGAAAGACGCACTCACTGACACCGCCGCTCAGCCAACTGCACCACTCCTCCAATGCTTTCAGCAATATCAAGCTTCTCTTACTTAAAATTTAAAACCCGTTACCGGGATCAAAATCATTCCTTTTAGGCTTAAAATTCTATTCCAGAAAGTATGTAGAGGCTTTTTTTGTAATCACAAGTCAATAATAAGTCAAAACTCCCAACAGATTCCACTCTGAAACAAAATAGAAATTGTTGTTTAGACACTTCTTCAAAACATATCCAAAAATTAGCTGCGACTAGCTGCGACTTCAGTCTCGGTGAAGATTTTTGTGAGGTACCAAAAAATCAACAGAAGCAGGTTGGTGCTGTTGTTGTTGTTGTTGCCACTTCGATACGGCAGACTGGGAGATTGGCCCATCAGGATCTGGCCAAGATGGTTTGGAAAGGAAAACCCCCGATTACAGACTTTCACCCGAATCAAATACGTTTTTGAAGAAATTTCCCGCCATATTAGATCCGTTATTTATTTTTTTCGAATTTTCACCTCGAATCAGCGAAGACCCCTGAGTACAAACTTTCAGCCAAATCAAATACGTTTTTCGACTTTTGGCTAGCTTCTGGGGATTGGGACCACTTTGGTTCGGTTCGTAGTTCGAGGGATCATGAAGGTCCGACCCGGAGGGGTTCTGATCTGGACAAACTATTTGAAACTAAAACAACGAGTGTTTTACATTCAACTTTAATAGACTTGGTTTGAGACCGTCAGTCGATCGCCGCTCGCTCAGCCTTTGCTGCCAAAACCATCTTTTTTCCTGCCAATTGCTTAGAGTGCAGTTTTTATCACATTGCATTATATTCGGCATGATGATTAGTCCTAAAAGCTTGTCTAGCGCCATGAAGCACAAACGGAACTGATTTGTGGGAAATGCTTAAAAGGCTAAGAATTTCCAAGTGCGTGGTTAAGTACCTCTCTGCGGATGAGTATTTCTTGTAGCTGCCATAGGTGCGATCGGTTTCAAGTGTATTAAAACTTCGGCACTGACGAAGTTAGTGTTTCCTTGTCGAACAGTGATCACTTTTTCCACTTTTGAACATAGTTACTGCTTTTTTCGTTGCAAATTAATATTGCTAAAATCTTTACGTCTCGTGCATGCTTAAATACCTTTGCTTGTTGTTAAAACTTTATCATTTCTTTTCCCGATTGATGTCAGGAACTTATCCATGTGTATACATATACTCCGCACCCTTTACTCTATATTGAGTCTCCTAATCAACTTAATGTACATGCCTATACGCTGGCCATTGACCTGTGTCTGTGACGTTATCAGACAAACAGATTTTGATATATTTCTATTTAACTTTTACCTTTCTAAATTATGATTTATTTAAGCCAAAAAAGTCCTGGACTTTGTGTGAGCTTTCGGGGAGTAGCGTGCCATAAGCTCTTGTTGCAACCTGATTGACACTTATTGATTTAAGCCTTTGACTTTTTTTTTGAACTTGTATTTTACGTATATTTTATGGCTGATAACGAAACATCGTGCAGTCTGGCGCTGGCACAAATCCCAGCTAACCACCTGTCCCATCTCGGCCTCTTCTTGAGGTGTCGTTTGCCTCAAATGAAACTCCCCTTTTTTTCTGGTTTTTTTGTCATTATATGGCATGCTTAGCCAATTATCACCTATCGATGAAGTTGGGCGTGAGTTAATTTGATTTGATTTGAAACAGGCGCCACGTGCTCTCATATAAATCTGGTATTTTTTTGTATGCATACTTTATTAAAGAATCTCACAAAACTTGACATTGATATAGAAATTTAATTAGTGTAATGTGATGTAATTAATTTAGTAAGTTATCCACCTAATGGGCTTTGGGATAAACAAACAAAATTGATGGAAATCGATATGAACGTCCTCATGGCAACTAGGGAGAGATAAGTTTCACACGTGTCCATGAAAGAGATAATTATCATCATTACCATAATGTATACAGTGTGCCAGCTTGGGGGCGAAGTATTTTATGACAGGCAAAAAAAAAAAAAAAAGAAAACATAAATCAAGACACATTTAGCTTGTTAACATTTGCCGAGTGCAATGCAGCAGAAATTCTGCATAAATGCATCCAATTTAATTCAGGTACGGGCAGTCAATTGAGAATTTACGATGGGCCCATCCAAAAGCACTTCAGAAATCAAATAATCACAAGAGGTAGGTAAATCAATCAACAATGTGTATACAGAGATTAAAGAGGCTCAGCGGAAGCCATTGAACAAAAAAAGGAGAATCATTTTTAATCAATTTTGCTGCCTTTGTTGTTAATATTCGCAATTTTTCGCATTTTTATTCAATTTTCTGCCCAGTCTGGTGAATGCGAATCTGTATAATGTATGCCGTAATAATTGAATTAATTTAAACAATTAACAAAACACTGGCAACTCCCTTACCAGTTTCCATTCCTTTCGCATTTTCAGACAAAATGTAAAAAGCCCAAAAAAAGTTTGTAGACTCTTATAGATCTTAGCACGAATTGAGTTTTAATTTGTGGGTATTTTAATTCAATTTACAAGCAATTGCTAATGTACGAAACGTTGCCACCACCACGCTTAAGTATCGTTTGATTGTAAAACTTGTCGGTCTTTGTGTAATCTAGAAAATTAAAAGAGTTAATGCTAATTGATTGATGGCGCCTAGTGAAACAGAGTTGGGAACTGGCCTCACATTTCGTTCACAACTCAATTCGAATTGTGTGCTTTGGTCCATTTGATATTCGATTTCCAACAATGAACACCTAAAACAAACACGCAAAAGAACTGTCAGCAATTGGATGAAACTTGATTGTTATTGCTTACACGGAAACAGGCTAGTC
The DNA here is from genome assembly GCA_018904265.1 of Lordiphosa collinella. Lineage (NCBI taxonomy): Eukaryota > Metazoa > Arthropoda > Insecta > Diptera > Drosophilidae > Lordiphosa > Lordiphosa collinella. The sequence goes on along the minus strand of JAEIFV010000695.1, from coordinate 129,215 downwards.
AAACTGGCAGACCAATGCCCCCCTTGTTTAATGTCATATACACTGAGAGAAATTGAGAAGATTTAAGTACTAAAATGGGGAATATAATTAATATAATTGTGAACCGGTCCCTTAGCCGACATTTCTTCTTTAGAAACTTGGATTTTGAACCATAACACATTTTATTTCGACTGGGCTTGGCTCAGAACCGGTATGCATCTTAATTTCGGGTATTTCGTTAGTTCTCTCCAAGTCTACGGATTCTCTCAGACTTTTGATTCTTACTTCGCCACCTACTAAATACTAAGTACTTGATGCTAAGTACCAAAGCCCCCCCATACACCGCAAAAATTTTTGCGCAAAACGCTTATGTGTGTTAGTGAAATATGAGTGTATGCGTCACACGCACGCATTTGCGCAAATTGAGATCGAAATCAAATACGTTATGATTTTTTGGGTTCTTTGCGCAATGTTTTGTGTGGTGAGTGTGCGATTTGCGCAAATTCTGCTTAGTTCGCAGCAAGTTGTTGTTGGAAAAAGAAGAAGAAGCGCTTGCTTTGAACTGAAATTTGTGCAAATTCTCGCGTAGTGTATGGGCTAAGTGCGTGTGAATTTTGTGCAAAAATTTGTGTGGTTTATGGGGTAAAGCCCCCCTCGATACTAAATACTGTATACTCAGTACTCAATTTCAAGTACTAGTTACTGATTTCTCGATTCTCAGTACTTGATACTTAGTAGACCATACTTAGTAGTCGGTACTTAGTAATCGATACTTAGTATTCGATACACAATACTCGATTCGACACTATGTAAACGATAATCAGTACTCGACTCTAAGTAAAGGGTGATTTTTTAGCTTTTACCTTGTTGGCTACACTGGTTTAAACACCTCACGCACGTTTCGTGTTATGTTTCACTGTCAAACATCTTCAGTTTGGTCTATAATTTAAACATGAATCGTCTTACAAACGAACAACGCTTGCAAATTATTGAATTTTATTATCAAAATGCGTGCTCTGTTAAGAAAGTTCATCGCGCGCTTCTTCCATTTTATGGTCAGTTAAATCGACCCACTGAAGCGGCTATTCGGGCTATTGTGACTAAATTTCGTACCAAATTTACATTGTTGGACATTAAGCCACCAACACGCTTACGTAGAGTGCGAACTGAAGAAAATATCGCAGCTGTATCGGCCAGTGTTAGTGATGACCATCAATTATCGATTCGTCGCCGTTCGCAGCAATTGGGCCTCTGTTACTCAACAACGTGGTAAATTTTGCGGAAGGATTTAGGTGTGAAGCCTTTCAAAATACAGCTGGTACAAGAATTGAAGCCGAACGACCTACCGCCACGTAGAATTTTTGGTGAATGGACTCTTGGAAAGTTGGCCGAAGATCCACTTTTTTACAGAAAAATTGTGTTCAGCGACGATGCTCATTTTTGGCTCAATGGGTACGTAAATAAGCAGAATTGTCGATTTTGGAGTGAATATTAGCCAGAAGCATTGCAAGAGCTACCAATGCATCCAGAAAAAGGTCACAGTTTGGTGCTGTTTATGGGCTGGTGGCATCATTGGACCGTACTTCTTCAAAGATGATGCGAATCGTAACGCAACTGTGAATGGTGAGCGCTACCGTGAGATGATATCCAACTTTTTTTGCCCAAAATGCAAGAGCTTGACTTGCATGGCATGTGGTTTCAACAAGACGGTGCCACATGCCACACAGCACGCGCAACAATGGACTTATTGAAAGGCGAGTTCGGAGAACATTTTATTTCACGTTCGGGACCGGTCAATTGGCCGCCTAGATCGTGCGATGTAAAGCCTTTAGACTATTTTTTTGTGGGACTATGTTAAAGCTCATGTCTATACAGATAAGCCCGCTTCAATTGACGCATTTGAAGACAACATTGAAGCATTTATTCGTGAGATACCAGCCGAAATGTTGGAAAGAGTATGCCAAAATTGGATTAAGCGGATGGACCATTTGAGGCGCAGTCACGGTCAACATTTGCATGAAATAATCTTCAAACATTAAATTATATGGACCGATTCAAATAAAAATTTCATGCATTTTTCTGAGTTTTATGTGTTTTTTTTTTAAAACTTCCTATAGCTCTTAAAAAATCACCCTTTATATGGTAAATGAAATCGAAAAACAGTATTATAAGCAAGTTGACATAACCCTTCCCAGGACAGACAGAGCTTTTGAGGTTGCACAGGACGGAGCGACATCCCAAACAAGAACAATTCGGGCTGGTGTACCGCACGATATGCCTAGAGCCTGTAGCGTTCCGCTTGAAAACCTTGAAGATCTTCTAATTGCACCATTTGCTGATGACACGGCCATACTTGCCCGCAACAAATGCATATACTCAGCCACAGATGCCCTTCAAGAGTACTTGAATAGGTTTAGCAATTTGGCCGGTAGATGGAATATTGCCATAAACACGGACAAGTGCGCTTCGGTGACTTATTCCACCCGTCGTGACACCTGCCCGGGAGTATTCTTGAACGGTCAGCTTATGGAGCATAAAGCAGCCCTTAAATACCTTGGGCAGAAGACTGACCTTTGGACAACATGACACGACAACAGCTCAGGCAGTGGCTGCCAAAGCAAGGCGCATGGGGTGGCTCCTGAACTCCAACAACAAATTGTCACTCAGGAACAAAGTCCTAATCTATTCAGGCTATTCTGGCTCCGGTATGGAGATATGGCCTACAAATTTATGGAATCGCGGAGGAGTCTCACCTGAGTAAGATTAAAGTGGTCCAGGCGAAGATCCTAAGATGCATTACGGGAGCTGAATGGACCTTGGAGTTCCCATGGTTGGAGATGTTATCAACAAACAGGCCGCCACTTACCTTGACAAGCTATCTCACCACCCCAACAAACTGGCTAAAAACTTGTTAAGAAGACGGAGAATCCAAGGTGTACGTCTAAGAAGAAGGTTAAAGATTCTCACACTTTCTCACTTAATACCTACATTAAAACACTTATACATTATCGGTAAGCCCAAATGGACACTGCCAAGTACTGATAAAACACAATATCACACTAGTATAAGCGGCCATAAAGGGTAGCAGAAGGCTAGTTACCAATAAATGTAATCTATAAAAAAAAAAAGTATTAGTGTAGAAACCTGAACTTAAATTGTTATTCCCAAACATCAGACTTGGAAAGTGCATTTCAACAGTTCCAATAGATTAAAGGAGAGAGTCTCATTGCGTTAGGAAAACCTCTAATGATCATGTGGAACTAAACAATTTTTCGAATGTTTCTATGCGATTTCCTCCGTCAGATTGAAAGCTATCATCATGAAACATTCCACGAAGTCTTGTGGTACAAATACGCTGCACAAGTATAAGAGCCGACCGGATCGGCCGACTATAGCATATAACTGCCATAGAAACGATCGGTCGAAAAACTAGTAGTGAGAAAAGCTTTAATGCTTTCAATGGAATCGCATCAGACTTCGTATTTATACGATTTCTATGCTTTTTCATGATTTCACTAAGTGTGGTCGAAACCGGAAATTAGGATTAAAAAACAGTCTTAGTATGAGTCCTGAAAATTAACATGATCTTCAAGGGTATAAAAACTTCGGGGGGGGGAGGTTTGCTTTCCTTCATTTTTGATGTTATATTATTAAAAATAGATCGAAATGTTTCGGGATTGAAAAAATCGTACTTGTTAAAAGAATTTTGTACAAAATTTATTTTGGTACTTACCGTTTGTAATTAATTCAAGTGATGGATATTTCGGAGTACACTTACCTAATTTTTATTAGAAATATTTTCTCCCCACAAGCTTTACCGATCATTTTCATTTACCCAGGGGGTGGGGGTGAAATTTTTCAAAATTCAGTTATAGAATTTTTTTTTACCAGTGAAAACTACTTTCTAAAATTTTCTTTCGAGTTTTTTAGCATGAAGGGAGCTTGACAAGCATTTGGACTTTATTTGATTGCTTTTTTACTTGCTATGTGGCCGGGTGGCTCAGCGGCTAGTGTGCGCGACCGCTGTGCAAGAGGTCGTGGGTTCGATCCCGCTACTGCCATCTAATCCTGAACACCTTGACCGACACCCTTAGGTGTATATCCATGGAGCTTCACCTTGCCGTCGTAGCCTGAGGCAGGAGATCTGGTAGATGTGGACAGTGAGGGGGCGGATATGGGCAGCAGTTCTGCTTCTGCACAAGTGAACACCTGTTTGGCTCTTCATTAAGCTGCTGTTTACGCCCGGACAGCAGCTGGATCTGCTCTTGTGGTAGGCATCACCAAAAACGGAGACAAGAATTTCGTCATTCATTTGGAAGTTCTCGTGTCTGCCTCGTAACAGTTTGCGCGACATCCATTAGGCTTGAACATTGCACTGTTCTATCATGATGCCCTATGGGGTTCAATACAACAAGACTGTATTCAGATTGACACTGCCAAATGATTCTCATATCGACTGAGATTGGGTGCGTCGGGAGACGCTGCGTGACACCCAAATCTAAGACGTCAAAGACTTCCCCAAGCAGGGCAAATAGGCTAGACCCAAGGCCACGAACAGCAAACAGAGCCACAAGCAGCGCATGGTCAAGCGCTCGGCGGGTGATGACTTAAGCAAAGACTTCCCCAACACCTAACTCCATCCATTTATATTAAATCCTCGTTATTAATTACATAGCTTGTTTTCAATTCATTAGAGATTGTTAGTGTTTAGCAATTACAACAGTTCATAATAATTTTATAATTAGTATTATTAGGTGAGTTCAATTTTCCGACACGAACAACTAGCCCACTTATTTTTCACAGTGTTTAGTTGTTGCTTCTGGCTTATGAGTTTATCTTAGTAGGCGAAATTAACGTGTGTTTTCCTAACAAATTGTACAAGTAAATTTGTAATTATCTTCCACAAGACAAAAAAAATAAATAGTTGATTCATTTATTGATAGATAATGGCCGAATCATATTTGCCAGAGATACAACACACATACGCAGACATATACGCATATAATGTGTGAATGGATAATAAACCGACAACAAAATTCACTTATCACAGGCTCATAAAAATAAAGGTGGGTGGGCAGACACGCCCAGCCTCCCTGCTTGACACATTGTGGTGTGATTTTATGGGAAATTGATTAAGAATTTGTTGGCTGCACCTGATTTTGCTGCTTCTCCACTTAACGTGGTACAACATGACGTATGCGTGTTCTGTGACCAAAGCATTAAAGATAAAGCCTTTGCGTCTGTGTGTGTGTGTGTGTGTGTGTCGAGTCTATGCGTGTGTCTCTGCGCGCGCCTGCCCCTGTCTATGTGAATCAATAGCAGCCCAAAAAAACAAGCTCCGGCAGTTGCCTCTGTGCGCTTTCAATGTGCGGTTGTTGTTCGCGATCAAGAAAATAAAAAAGTTCTCGCATCAAAATTATTATCGGAAAATTAAATTCAAACCGTGCGCGGAATAATTGAGGAGAATAGTTTTAGAAATTTCAGTGAGCAGAAATATGCAAAGTTTAACACAGATGAGGCCCAATTACCTGCGAGCGCTCATTACCTAATTAACATAAAATTATAATTAAAAACTTTTACCGAGGTGAGTGAAAAGTTGGTAAAAGTGCATTTCCCTTAGGGGAAAAATTAATTTATAGTACAAACACAAAGATATCAATCTTATTGACATTCATTCAATTGCGCATAAATAAACAAATAAAGAATCTATTAACAATACATACACTCTGGCTATTTGTTTGGCAATTGAACAATTTATTGTATGTTTGGAAAATTTATCAATGAATTTTAGCATCTCCATTGATCACATGAGGAAGCAGAGAGCAGAGTGGGCCATGGTGTGGGAATGTACATAAAAAAAGGCATTTGTTTACTTGTGTGAAGAGAAACTTAATTGCTGGACAATTGAATAAATATTGCGGGTAAATTTTCTATTTTTATTGAGAGAGTGTTAAAAGTTGACTTCGGCATCACGAATTTAACATTGAATGGGCTATTGTTACTTAGTTTAATTACTGTTTAATTTCTATTTATATAATTAATCTAAGGAACCGGTAAGACCGGACCGGTAAGCCATAATCTGCTAGCCAAAGTTGCAGTTATTTTGTTATTAGTTAAACTTTGTAAGACAAACCTGCAACAAAATGTTACAAGTCTTGGAAATGAAAAAGGTCAATCGGATCTTAAAGCAGCTAAGACCTATCTTTATCCCACAAATTGATCAAATTGTTATTGGGCGTATTCAGCAGATAAATCCGATTTACGATTACTGATTCTTGACTTGCAATTTCTGATGATTTTCTACTAAATGACACTGAATGCTTTGTTTAGGTTATTCTCTGGCTTATAAGATTTGGTCAAAAATACATTGTCACAACTTTTGAGGGCTGTAAGTTCGGCAGTTCATTATCAATTTTGGCGTTAAAAGTTGGCCGTACTGTCGACAAATTGTCTCACCAATCATGATTACCAAATTTATCAGTCGCAATCGTCAATCACTGAATTCACCGCTTATAATCGGCATTCATAAGTCAGTAATCGAAAATCGGATTTATCTGCTGAATACGCCCATTGTTATTGTATTTTCGAACAGAATTTCAACTGAAAATTATTCAATGAATTTCATCTATCTCGGGTCCACTTAGGTTAAATATTTGTTCATAGCCTGAGCTTCATGTTAAGCACTGCTTTTGAGTGCTCCAGTGCTTATTTCATACAAACTTTTTCTGATAAATTGTAAAGTTTTACATATTTATAAGCTTTTGTTATATTTTTCACGAGCATATCCGGCGTGCATGCTTTTCAACGACCGCCTTTGTATTTCTTCATTGTTTTTATTTTATTTTAAGGCCTGTGGGCGAAGGGCTTTGGTCTTCCCTTTTTTTCAGTGCATTTTATGTCTCTTAAGACCCATCGCATGTAAATAAGTTTTATAAATCTGTAAAATTTTAATACCTGTTGGTCCAATACTTTATTCGTTTTATAGCCTGTATATGTATGTAGGTTACATGACAAAGAGGCCATCTCAAAATAGATCGGAGAGCATATGAAACATTGATGAGTTTTGTTATGGGCTATAAGTTCGAGTGCCCAGAATAATAATTTGCTTTTAATTCATTGCTTTATGTCCTATATCTATATATATAGAAATGAATGTTTGTCTGTCTGTCCCTTATGCCTGCCTAAACCGTTCATCCGATTGCGATGAAACTTTGGGAAGTGGTAAAGTGCTTGCCAGGGAAGGTTTCTAAGTTAAAAAATGTCCGAAAAATGGTCCGACACCCGCGAAATTTGCAAAACTATACCGTTTGTCCGATTGCAATGAAACTTTGGAGATTGGCTGAACGCTTGCCCGGGAATATTTCTTAATTGAAGAAATTTGCGAAAAATGTACCAAAAACCGCGAAAATTGCTAAATTTACGGTTATGGTTAAACTTAGGGGAATTATTCGTTGCTTGCCCGGGAAGGTTTCCAAGTAGCAGAAATGGGCGGAAAATGGTCCAAAAACAGCGAAATTTGCAAAAATTTTAATGAAAGTTTGGGGAATTGTTGGACGCGCGCCCGTAAGTCTTTCTTAATTGAAGAAATGGGCGGGGAAATGGTTCAAAAACAGCGAAATTTCAAAAACTATCCGAATCTGCTTATCCGAATGCAATGAAACTTTGGGTAATGGTTCGACGCTTGCCCTCGAAGGGTTCTAAGGTCCAAAAATCGCAAAATTCGCAAAATTACCTAATGAGTATTTATGAAAGCGCTTAATGCTCATATTCTACACAATGAATTACAATGAAGGTGTTGGTAAATGGAAGCTGTGCAAAACATTGCGAAAATTGCAATTTTATGATTCGAGCCTGGATTATTGAGAAGAATTGATAGAGGGCAATAGTTGACGGTTAAATAGGACGGTCAAAAAAGTAACCAAATTTTGCAAAATTTTCAGAGGAAAAGATCGAACGCTCCAAAATGCTTATAACGATTTGCAGCCAGCACTAGCTTGAATATAATCGATGTCATAAGAATCATAAGGACCCGAGCGACGCCGGGAAATGGTCCAAAAACCGGGAAATAAGCAAAATTATGCCGTTCATCCGATTGTTATGAATCTTTAAGGATTGGTGTAACGCTTGTCCTGGAAGGTTTCTAAGTTGAAGAAATGAGCGGAAGATGGTCCAAGAACCGCGATATTTGCAAAATTTCCGATTGCGATGAAACTTTTGTGCATGGTTGGACGCTTGCCTGGGAAGATTCTGAGTTAAAGCAATGAGCGAAAAATGTTGCACAAATCGCGAAATTTACAATATAGTTCCGTTCACTCAATTGCGATAAAACTTTGGGGAATGGTTGGACGCTTGCCCGCGAAGATTTCTAGGATGAAGAAATGGGTGGGGAAATGGTCCACAAGCGTGAAATTTTGCAAAGTTGTACCGATCATTAAAACAAACTTTGAGGAATGGTCGGTCGCTTACCGGCGACGATTTCTAAGTTCCAAAACCCGCGAAATTTGCAAAATTGTCTAATGATCAAGTGGGAAAAATGGCCGAGTAATAGTCCAAAAATCCTGAAATTAGCTTAATTATGCCGTCCATCCAAACAGACGAACCGACGGACGGACGGACAGAAGGACATGGCTAGATCGACTCGGCTGTTGATGCTGATCAAGAATATATATACTTTATAGGGTCGGAGATGCTTCCTTCTGTCTGTAACATACCTTTGCACAAACTTAATATATTCAGTGAACTTTTGGTTTCTTACACTCAATACCAGAGGTACACAGAGAATATTAAGTTTGAGCAAAAGTATGTAACAGGCAGAAGGAAGCATCTCCGACCCTATAAAGTATATATAGGGTGTTCAAAAACCCTCGTCAGAACTTTAATACATGATAGCTGTTATCAATAGAAATATTTTTATACCCGTTACTCGAAGAGTAAGAGGGGAATACTAAAGTCGTGCAAATGTATGTATCAGTCTGTCAGTCTGTCTGTCTGTATGTCTGTCCGTATGAACAATCAGAATCAGATCTCAGAGATGGTAAGAGATATAGGTTTGACATTTATGGGACTTATGCTTCTTAAACTTGCACGCCTATGCATATTGGGAAAAACGTCATATCTCCCACAGTTTTATAAATAGAAGGTTCGTTGCTTCTGGATATATTTAGTAATCAGGATTATTTATCGATCCGCCATAGGAATGGTAAAGATCGGATGAGCGGTTGTCGAGTTATAAGAAAAACAAACAATTATGGGCAGCACTTCACAGGTATAGAGCATATTACAGTCGGGCTTGACCGACTCTTTACTTGCTTTAAATTGCAAAAAATATATTGGCATATTAAGAAAGCGCTTTTTATACTTTTAGCTCAAATATCCAAAGAAGCGAAGAAATTTCCGCTGTTTGAAACTTAGTCCTATTTTTTGGGCATTACTTCAGCACTTTATTGTTTGTCCTATAGTTTGTCTAGTTGCCAAGGTATTTGGGCCAACTAGAATTTTGCAAAAGAACATAAAGAAACAAATAATAAACACCGTCTCACCGCCATCCACTTGAACTCAGACTCTCTCTCTCAGACTCATTTGGAGGCCGCACAGAAAACGTAATTATGCTTACACAAGCAACAAGGACAATTTGTACCTTTCCCTCCCGAAGGAGCAAATTTTATATTTTTTTTAAGGTTGCGATGTCTGGAAAGTTGAGGGTGGCATGGTGTGGAATTCTGAGAATACAGTGAATCCTGCTATGAAATTTTAACAAATATTATAATTTTTTTTTATAAAGAAAAGAAAAAAATTACAATAATTCCATAGAAATTTTTGTTATGACTTCATGTGTTGTTTCAGGTAAATTTTTGAGACGCTTAAATTTAAGTTTTTTTAAAATGGTAGTAAAGCTTAAACGAAGCTTTGCAGCAGTGTCAGTGGGCATTTAATTTATTTGAAATTGAATTTTAAATGACATGCGATGCAATCAGAGAACAAAAGTTAGGATAGACTCAAAAGAGTTTACTTAGATTAGAATACAAACAAAATAATTTGAATTTAATAAGAAATTGAATCTGGTGGACCTTAAAGACAAAAGAAAATTGAAAGCAGGATGCAGCATGAAGGGAAGAACCTTCTAATGGAAGTGCAAGTGCAACATGTAGATTAAAAATCAACATAACAAATGCAAAATGAAAGCAGAGATCAATTCCCATTAAATTATTTATTCATAGTATTTTCGAGCGCTATTAGATTAAGATAAAGAAAATAAGAAATGTCCCTAACAGTCCAAAGTGCGACTCTTCAAGGCCCAAATACCACCCTTCAAAAACAATATTTACATTTTATATAAATACTAGCTGAATACCCGGCGTCGCCCGGGTTCTTATGATTCTTAAGAGAGCGATTATATTCAATCTATTGCAGGCTGCATGTCGGTGTAAACATTTTGGACCGTTCGATCTTTTTCTTTATATACACGTCTTTATGATAATCTAAAATCATAAATATTTTGCAAATTTCGTGACTTTTTTGACCGTTTGGTTAATACTTCCTATTTACCCGTCTACAATTGCTGTCTATCAAATCTTCACAATAATCCAGTCTCAAATCAAAAGTATGCAAATTTCGCAATATTTTGGACCGTGTAATCTACAGCTTCCATTTACCAACGCCGGTATTGTAATATAAGCACTAAGCGCTTTCATAAATACTCATAAGGTTATTTTGCAAATTTCACGTATTTTGGACCTTAGAAACCTTCACGGGTAAGCGTTGCCCAAAGTTTTATGGCAATCGGATGAACGGTAAAGTTTTTAAAATTTTGCGGTTTTATGACCATTTCCGGCCCAATTCTTCAATTTAGATACCTTCGCGGGCAAGCGTACAACCATTCCTCAAAGCTTCATCAAAATCGATCATTTTGCAAATTTCGCGGTTCTTGGACCACTTTACGCCCATATCTTCTACTTGGAAACCTTTCCGGGCAAGCGTCGAACCACTATCCAAAGATTTACCGAAACCGCAAATTTTTTTAAATTTCGCGGTTTTCGGACAATATTCTGCAAATTTCTTCAACTTAGAAACCCTCCCGAGCAAGCTTTCAATTCATTCCCCAAAGATTGATTGCAATCGGATGAACGGAATAATTTTGCGAATTTCGCGATTTTTGGACCTTAGAAACCTTCTTGAAATCAGAATCCTCTAAAGTTTTATAACAAACGAACATTTTGCAAATTTCGGGGTTTTTTCTACTTGGAAACCTTCATGGGCAAGCGTCGTTCAATTTCCCAAAGTTTTTGCGAAAACTTAAATTTTGCAATTTTCGCGGTTTTTGGACCGGTTTCTTTCAACTTGGAAACCTTCCGGGGCAAGCGTTCAACCATTCCCACATTTTCATTGCAATCGGATGAACGGTATAATTTTGCAAATTTCGCGGTTTTTGGACCATTTTACAGACATGAGACATAGCCTATGACACTTTCCTGATCGACATGAACTTACTGTGAAAAATTCATGAAGATCGGTTCAGCGGTTTAGACGCCCATAAGGGACAAACATACAAATATACTTACATACAAAAATACTTTCACTTTTATATAGATGTATAGATTATAGATAGATGTTTATTTTTATATTCAGTAGAGACCTGCACGATAGATTTCGGAATCGTACGATTACGAGTAAAAATAATCCTTTTGAGTAAAGTAAATAAAATGATGCCGAGTAAAGAAACAGAACAAGAACAAAAACTAAATGAAAGTAAGATTAAAAATTAATTTCCTTGGGCTGAGCAGCTCTGTTTGCTTGCCCAGCCAGTGCAGGAATGAACATTGGACTTTTTTAAAGCTGTAGGCAACATGTAAAACTAGAATGTCAATGCCTACTGATCAAACAGGAAAATCAACTTTGTATGTTAGGAATTGACGCACTCAGCAAATTGTTACATGACAACCCTGTCCTGAAAGTGCTAAGCAAGCAAATTGGCAACCCTGTTAGCAGTGTTGTACAGTACAGACTCTGAGAAAGGTTGCTAATTGCAATATGCAGTTTAAAAATATGCAATATATTTTTTTGTTTTTCCGCGTCGAGTGTACATGCGACTTGAAGAGTGTGGTACGTAGTGTGTTCCGGCTACTGCGCGACAGGCTTGCCTTCGATTAAAAACAAGTTTTTTTGGAGGGTTTGGTTCTAACCTTGGTTCGGCTCAAGCTTTATACAATTCAAAAAGAAACCCAATTACTTTGTTATATATAACACAAGGAAACAAAAATACACTTTTTTCAGCATATCGAGATGATTTTCGTGTGCTGAACACGAATTTGATTTCGGAAATAGTTCATCACTTCTAGATTTTTATAAATTTCAACAAAAAGTTATTAAAAATGCGTAAATGGAAAATTTTTAGACACTTTTTGTAAGAAACCTTTAATATTGTTTTAATTTCTTTGATATTACACAGTTCGACAAAATCTAAATTTTGGAAAAAACCCTTAAATTCTGATTAAAGGGACTTTTGTAAGCATCACCTCATACCCAGTTTATCAATTCGCGTTCTATGGGTACTTTTGCACTAGCAACACAAATTGTTAATGCTGCTAGATAAAAGTCTACAAAACTTAGTAAACACGGACAGGGTCATTGGGAATTTAATATCAAGAAATCGCGTTAATCGAACAAATGGTTAAGGGACCTTCAGAAGAAGTCAAACCTTAATTCTTTAATATCTTTGAAACAGCAAGGTAGAAAACTAACTTAATGTTGGCATAATGGGCTATTGTATGTCCCTTAGAGATGGTACTTGTCAACCAATAAGCCGCGAGTTAGAGTATTGGTCTTCCAGGGTATCTTATCGCGGTACAGTATGATTAAAAGAAGTTTCTTAAGTATTTATCGATTAAGTTACCATCAAGATCCTTCAGTTAAGTATAATACTCATGCTTTAGATTATAGCAGAAAAGTGTCTATTGTTTATTTTCATTGGATTTTTTCGTTGAGCTAATTACTCAGAGAAATTAAATCTAAGCCTTGCTAAGAAGACAACTTTTCCGTTGGGGTCTCAGCTAAGTGTGAACAGTGTGACTGTTCAAGGCCCAAATACTACCCTACAATAGCAAAATACAATTTATATATATATCGCGGTCGAATACATTCCACGGAGTGCAGTGAGTCTCTGCGTGTGTTTCTCTCAATATTTATCTCAATATTTATTCAGGACAGGGTTGTCATATTACAGTAAGTTTAGTGCTTCAACTTCTAACAATCGAATTTTGATAAGTAGGCTTTGACTTTCTAGTTTTAAATGTTGCCTACAGCTTGTCACAATTTCAAGGTTCATTCCTGCACTGGCTGGGCAAGCGAACAGACCTGCTCAGCCAAACGGATTATATTGATTTTCTTAATGTTTTTTTTTTTTTTTTTTTATTTCATTTATTGTTTTTTTAATTGTAGACCAGGTGTAATAGTTCCTTCCCAATGAAATAAATTGTCATTAACCAGCTCTGCGGTGTACAAATCTGGACTATTCTGCTTCAAAGCATTTAGATCACGCAGCAGACGATTTCCTGTTCTATCATTGCACGCCCTATATTTACTGCTGTTCTACGTGTACTTGGTGTCTGGTAGGCAAATTCTATCATTGCATTCGCTATATTTGCTGTTCATTGCGCCTGCCTAGGCGTCTTACACTGTGTTGAGGAGCCGATCCGTTTAAAAGTTTAAAATAATTGCTTTTTTAGAAATTATTCTTTATTAAATCCAAAGATCATAATTTTTTCTCATTTTCTGAATTTAAAAATATCAAAGAAAAGTTGGCAGCCGGCTTGTTTTCTTCTGTTTACGAGCTTGTTTTGCTGGTGGCTGTTCTACTGTTTTTTTTTCCATTTTTAATGTTTTTTTTTTACCTCTTTAGAAAGTTTTTTATTTTTGCCTTTTTGCATAATAATGCAACATTCTTCTCTGAAGTCAAAACTGTAAACAAATTGGATCACGTTTTTTTTTTTCAAAAATTCATATTTTGCTCAAAAAGGCAATTGGATCAATGATATTTCAGGGTGGCTCACTACACCCAGCGGCTCAGAACACCTTATCTTCCCCTACCTATTGATTCTTCTTTTCGATATGCCGCTCCCGCTTCATAATTCGCCCCATGAAATTGTCTCTAGTCAAATGGAAACCTTTATGGGAAAAAGGGTTAAATCGCGTCTATTGTTATCCATGCTCTTTACACAATAACAAAGTAAACGTATTGTATTTCATTGTGAGTCTTTACTGTGTGTTTATGATATTATTAAAAATGAAACACCATGATATAAAGGAAGCCATTTCAAGTAGAAAAACGAAATGGCGAATGGTGAATGGGGTGTCCATTAAACAAGCATTCAAATGCGTTTTGCTTGTAAGTAATTTTTGAAATAAAACAAATGTACGCAAAAGCTTAACAAAGATCTTTGTGTAATGAACATTTGGATTTATGGCACACCAGCTGGCAAAAGAAGGAAGGCTCTAGAAAGTCCCTTAAACCGTGTAGATTTAGTTTTTTTTTGTGCTCAGCTGCTAATTACTTTCTTTTTATTCAAGGTGAATTAAGTATTTGAGCTGAAATTGGCCTCTTGGTGTTTTTATTCGATTTGACATGCCCTCTAAGCGGGCAAATGGTTTTTGGAATTTCTTTCAGAAATTACGTTTTGTCTTTGGGGAGTGCTTGGATAAGTCTAGACATGGTGAGGGGGGAAGGGAAGGAAGGCAAACTTATCATTTCCAGGTAAAAAAACAAATTAGCTTTGCCTGAGCTGACATTTCCCATTAAATGGCTGAGAAAAACATTCTTCTTATAGTCAATTTCCTGCTGCATATTCATCAATTTGATTCCTTTTCGAATATATGCAAGGGCAGTTTTATAATTTATTTGTTAAACTGGTCTTCTTTAAGCTCGAAACAGCAAGTTTGCCGCCATGCCATTTCTTTTGTATCTCAAGACTGAGAAATATTCGCAGAGTGCTAAGTCTGAAGAAAATGCTAGAAAGGTTGTGTAAAACTGCTATTTTGAGCGAACAATTCTCTTCGCTTTGTTCAATTTTTGTTTCGTTGCTTACTTGATCCTTTTTTAAAGGAAGCTCTTTGAAGGATGTTTGACTGGGGCACCAAATCGAGAAAAATTTTACCTTTGCGACAGACCAAACTTTGCGGTGACCCAAACGGTGACTAAAACAGTGAACAAAACTGTGTCCAAATCAGTGACCAAATCAATGACCAAGGCAGCGTCTAAAACACTGACCAAAACATCGACCAAAGCAGTGACCAAAACAGTGACCAAAACAGTAACGAAAAAGGTAACTAAAACAGTGACCAGAACATCGACCAAAACAATGACCAAGCAGTGACCAAATCAGTGACCAAAGCAGTGACCAAAGTAGTAACTTAAGCAGTAACCAACCCAGTGACCAAAACAGTAACCAGTACATCGGTCAAAACAGTGACCAATAAAGTGACCAAATCAGTATCCAAAACAATGACCCAAACAATGACCTAAACAGTGACCAAAACAGTGACCAAAACAGTGGCCAAAGCAGTATTCAAAACAGTGACTAAAACAGTGACCAAAACATCGACGAAAACACTGACCAAACAGTGGTCAAAACAGTGACGGAAACAGTGACCAAAACAGAGACTTATAAGTGATCAAAACAGTAATCAAAGCAGTGACCAAAACATCGACCAAAACAGTGACTTAAAAGTGACCAAAACAGTGACCAAAA
Source organism: Lordiphosa collinella (assembly GCA_018904265.1). Classification (NCBI taxonomy): domain Eukaryota; kingdom Metazoa; phylum Arthropoda; class Insecta; order Diptera; family Drosophilidae; genus Lordiphosa; species Lordiphosa collinella. The sequence continues at coordinate 113,496 of JAEIFV010000695.1, read as the reverse complement.
CAGTTACCAAATCAGTATCCAAAACAGTGACTTGAACATTGACCAAAACAGTCTCCAAAACAGTGACCAAAACATCGACGAAAACAGTGACCAAAAAGTGGACAAAACAGTGTCCAAAACAGTGACCAAAACATTGACCAAAACATTGACCAAAGCATTGACCAAAAGAGTGACCAAAACATCGACGAAAACAGTGACCAAACAGTGGACAAAACAGTGACCATAACAGTAATCAAAACAGTGACCAAAATATCGACCAAAACAGTGACCAAAACAGTAAGCAAAACTTTGACCAAAACAGTATCCAGAACAGTCACTAAAACAGTGACCAATACATCGACCAAAACAGTGACCAAGCAGTGACCAAATCAGTGACCAAAACAGTGACCAAAGTAGTAACTTAAACAGTAACCAACCCAGTGACCAAAATAGGGACCAAAACAGTGCCTATAACAGTGACCAAACAGTAACCAGTACATCGACCAAAACAATGACCAAACAGTGACCAAATCAGTATCTAAAACAATGACCAAAACAGTTACCTAAACAGTGACCAAAACAGAGACCAAAACAGTGGCCAAAGCAGTATCCAAAACAGTGACTAAAACAGTGACCAAAACATCGACGAAAACAAAACAGTGGTCAGTGACTAAACAGTGACCAAAACAGCGACTACATATATTGTGCCGACTTTTAGAAGGCACAAACTCCGGTTAAATAGTGTCCTTCAGAACACAATGAAAAATGATCACGCATCCCAAACGATCGTAGTATCGGTAGTTGTCCCAAACAACTTCCAACAATTTCAAATGTTTCGGAAAAATGCGACAACTTTACACCAAGCCATTACCTTATTTTGTGTTATTAAGGGGGAATTGCTGCTTGGGAGGCTGTTTTAGGACCTTTTTTAAAAAAAATCTTATTTGAAAACGGAAATAGTTATCTAAATTCTGATTTTTTTATTGTATTAAGAACATATTGAATTAAATAAAAAAAATTTCTCTGTACGAGGGCTGTTCCAAATGTTTATCGGCCTTCAAAGTTGGATGCCGTAAAAAAAAGGAATGCTGCAGGCCGCACGAATAACTCCACTTCGGATCATCTGAAATGGAAAAAGTAAACGGAGTTAGATTCAGTACAGATGTGTTTTGGGCCCCTATTTCAATCATAATCTTGCGTATTTTTTTTTACAAAATGGCGGCCATTGAAAAATGAAAAATCGATTTTGGGCAATTTTGTAGTTCAGTGTAAAAAAAATGGGAAAACTTTTTAAAAATTATGATTGAAATAGGGGCCTTAATGTTGACAATTTTGAGTCGATTGTTTCATCAAAATCGGTTCTGAACTACGGGCATAATCAGTGCCGCCAGCTCGAAAAACTTGATTTCGAGATAAACGCGGTTAAAGTTTGCAGTTGCTAGGCAAATCGGGTCACTTTGGGTCATTAAAAGGGCTATATCTTCTAAAGTATCTCGAATTTTAAAAAAATCCCTTTAGGGCGATATTCTCAAATATCCAAGCTATGAAAATATGCAAATAATAAATTGAAAAAAAGTTTTTGCCAAGCAGCAATACCCCGTTAAAATAATCGTAGAACTATTTGAGAATATTTCTTGTAAAGCTAAGAAATAGTATGATATAGAAGAAATTCAAAATCATCGCCTACAAAAATGTCAATAAATGGTCAAAATTGGAATTCAGCTACCATTTCTTTGGTAAAAATATAAAAAATCAAAAAATAAATATGTTGACCACTATCGATTTTCGAAACTTTCGTTGGTGAGCTCTATCGATGCTTTACCATCGCTACCACACTGCTGCATGGAAGTTTGTCTCATCCCTATAGTTCTGCAGCACCGGTGCGGCATTAACGATTCCCCTAACTCTTCGTATTGAGCACCTGCCACCAGACCAACCACCAGTCAAGTATTTTCCTAACGAAATAAAAGTGCTTGCCTTTATATGTGAAGTGTCTTCCAAATTCTTGGCTACTAGATTAGTTGACAAAAGGTGAGAGATTTGAAACCTACTGCTCAAGGCAAAGTAGATTTGTACCTACGGTTTTCCTTCCCTAAAATCTATAAGCCGACATTATTATTGTCACTTTACATATAAAGTCCTGCTAGTTAAATTAAAAATCTCTTCGTTTATGCGAAAATCTCTAGAGGTTTCTGTTACTCACCCGAATATTCACCTGGAAGTATTCTAATTTCAAATCAGGGTCCTTTTCCTCCTATAGAGCTTCAGTCGTACCAGACGTTCCACGACTCTCAATCGTTTTTGTTCAGTTGTGCAGTTACTCTTTAGTTTTTTTGATCTCTCAAAGATGTTGGAAACATCTTTAAAGATCTGAGCCTAACTTTGGATTTGGTGATGTGAATTCATCTAAATTCACTACAAACTGCCCTCTTGCTTTACTTATATTCAATTAGCTACCTTTGATGTGTCCTAACAAATATACTTTGTGCTGTTTTTGGTTCCTTTTGATTTTCCACACACACACAAAAAAATATATCATTGAACATTAATAGGGCCTCCCTGTTTCCTTCCTCCCTTCCACCCACTTGGCTGTCTTAGGTGACTTTAATTGGTCCATTGGAAGTAAGTATTGTATAGAGAAAAAGGTCAAAAGAACTGTAGGAACTTAAGCCATTAGACAAGTTCAGTGAACGGGTTTTTGTTTTGCATTCTTAAAGCTTTTATTTCAACAGGTTTTAGCTTTCATCGCCCCTTTTGGATTTTTGTTATCTTTTTTTTTTTTTGTCTTTTGTTTGTCACATACCGAACAATGCACACTCCACCGAGCGTAAGCATTTCCACTTGTTTTCCCTTGTTGACTTTTATTGAAAAATTGCAAATTTTTTCTTTCGCGACACAAGAGAAAGTAGCATTTTCAGGAGCAAGGCAAATTTCACCCTTCAAAATAAACTAAGTGAAATATACACCCCTTTTGTTTATACAGGCTGCTTACAGTTGTTTGCATCGTTTTGCATAATAACTTACAATTTTTTTTTCTATTTTTAGTTTCCTATTTCAGCTGACTGCCCTTTGGTATGCCTTAATTAATATTTTTTTTAAAGTTTGTAGATGCAACTGACCCTACCCTGCACCCCCACAACATAAAAATTCTTTTGCAAAATTGTGAAAGGAAACAAGAACAAGGAGAACAAAATATTTGTTCAACGAATTGTGAAGTTTGATAACCATAAAGTTTGGCCAAAATCTATATTGTGATTCGAGAGAGACATTTGGCAAGGGCCGGGCTATTGTTATATCAAATTGATAGACAGGACCAGGACCAAGACCAGGCAGCAGGCAGCAGGTATTTGTATGAAAGGGAAAGATAAAAGCATCAGAGTTGATTTGGTTTGAAATTTGTGGCAGATTAGTAGAATTTCATGCTGGTACCTTTGTTTGCTAATTTTAATAAACTAAAGTCTTTCTTAATTGGCAAACTTTATGTATGAAATATTCAAAATTATTTTATAAGATAAAATAATACAATATAAGGGCCGATTTCCCATCTCCTATGTGGCTGCTATGTGTCAGATTAACTCGGAATTTACTCTGTTATTTGTTAGTTTATCTGACAGATAGCTCTATGTAGAAGCTGTGAAATCGACCCTTAGAATAGGAAAGTAGTTTGAAAGTCAAATCCAGCTTTCTTTATCTAATACAATAAATTTTAAGCTTTTAAGCAGCTGACACCCTCACCAGCAACCATTAAGTAATTGTGAACAACAGTCTCGTTTCTTTTCAAAAAGTGGATCAAGTCGGGCCCATCAAATCCACTTTGAAAACCAACCTTGATTAATAAAAATGAGAGATATGGATTCCGTAAGCCCTGTATTATGTGGCCGGGTATCTCAGCGGCTAGTGTGCGCGACCGCTGTGCAAGAGGTCGTGGGTTCGATCCCGCCTCGGAACATCTAATGAAAAGTTTTTTCTTTGAATAAACTTTACACCCGGTCACCACTCTCTGCTGTTTGCGCCAGCTTTGTAGTAATAAGCCATGTAAAAGCCTCTCAAAAACTGACGTTCGGATTCGGCGTTAAACTGTGTAGGTCCCTTTCTCATGTGCTAAAATTAGAAGCGTACAAGCCAAGAGTTTGAGAGTAGCTCGGCTTTGGCCCTTTGGGGCAGTGTCAAGCCATTTTAAAGCCCTGTATTATACCTAAACAGTCCAACTTACCAAAAAACGGAACGCAAGGAACCTTTGCAAGCTTTACACCCACTTTAAATCCAATTTGAAGATTAATCAACGATTTTACGTCGTAATTATTGACTTGACTTTAATAAATGTTGAAAAAAAATTAGTGAATTTACTTTTTGTATTAAGTTTAAGCTGCGTTAAAAGCAGAATAAATTTGTTGTTTTAAATACTGTTGAGTGATTATAGACAGTTTACAGAGATCCACATCTATCCATCGGGACGTTAGGTACCTTTTCCCGACCGACCTAGATTGTACCGTGCCAAAAAAACCACTTTCATTATCAATACACGACCTTAACCTATCCCAGCGATGTTCCTCCATAGCCCCCAGGGGCCGAGTGAAATCTGCTATTTACACGCACACGAGACGAGCGCATGCTGAAGTCGGTTATATGAGCGTAAGATGCGCTCTCTTTGCTTGCATTCGTTGCCCAGACGTCGAGCAGGGCAGTTCAAAGCTGGGCTGTGTCGCTTTGATATCGCACACCAAGACACTCTCACACTTTTTGGCCTCGCTCTTCTTGAACATCGCTGATCTATCCATATCTTCGAAATGAAGGTATTTTGTTTATAAATCAAGTATAGACTGTTTTAAAATAAGTTAAAGTATCCAAATAGGTCTATTTGGACTGGAGATGTTTTTAAAATCATTTTAGGATTTAATATAAAAGGAAAATTGATATCCTTTAAATGATTTTCAGCTCCGTTAGATGAAAATCGATGATCCACTTAACATAAAATTGTTATTAAAAACCAATACATTCAAATGGATACCGAAGTCATCAAATGAATATTTTTTAACCCTTTTGACCCTTTTTTCTATAGGATGAACATTTTAATGTTGACCTCAGGGAAAGAAGTTTATGTGCATAGACAATTACAAGAAGTGCATAGATATTTTTAATCTGCAACCAAATTGTGCTTATGTTGCTTGAATGTCTAACTGCCGACCATAAAAACTCTGTCGGTCAGGTTTCCCCGGAGGTCCCTAATGGTGTTCAAGCCACTCCAAAACTGGAATGTTTCTGGATGAAGGAAAAGCTTTTGTAGTGGGTGCATTGTAAATCTTGGCGTTGTCTTGTTGAAAAATCCAATTAGCGAGATTAAGGTTATCTCCAAATTCAACAAGCTCGCTTTCCAACAACTGTTCATTGATTTCGGCATTAGTTTTAGTTGAAATAAAGTAAGTCCGAGACGTTCCAACTTAACGAAAAGCTGCCCAAGTCATTAGAACTCCGCCAGCGTGATTCCCCTTATGCCTGGATTTCCATGGTTGCCAAAAATGGGGTCAATATTTATAACAGCCATCAGTGCTGACTTAAGACAAGCTGTTTCTTTAGTAATAAGGATTATTTATCTATCTGCCAAAGGAATGATGAACGACAGTCGAGTTAAGAGGAAAACAATCAATCATGGGCAGCACCGGTAGCAACGGTGATGGGCAGCACTTTACTGGTAAATGTAAAATGGCTTGACACAGCCCCAAAGAGCCAAAGCCAAGCCTCTCTCAATCTCTTGGCTTGTGCGCTTCCAATTTTCGCACAAGAGAAAGGGACCTACAGTTTAACGCCGAATCCGAACGGCTGCTTGAGAAGCATTTCATGGCTAATTACTACTAATTAGATGTTCCGAGGCGGGATCGAAACCACGACCTCTTGGACAACGGTGGCGCACACTGGCCGCTGAGCCACCCGGACAGCAATTTGCATCGACTTAGAAGAAGGGGCATTGGCCCGCCCTCACTCTAAATTCGACTAAGACCATAGGAGATACACACTCATACAAAGGCTGTTCAGGCTGTCTTCCGTGCTTTTACACGCTTGATGCTTTTGGAATTCCTAAACGGTTCAAGCGTCGCAGGCATGGAGACACCTTTGTTTCAAGAAGCACAGCCAGGCATGATCGCTGACGAGTGGAGTTGGTCCTCCCTGAAACAGCTGTCGGATCAACCGGCCTTCTTTGTCGAGTTGTGTTTCTCTGTTTAAAGTTATGCGTCAGCATAACCTGACCTCGAGCCGGCTAGAAACTGCAGGTTTACTTCCCTGTAGTTTAGCTTGTGTCAAGGCACTACCAGGCCTAACAATCTGATGCATCTCTGAGCGTCAGTAGCGTCGTTAATGACAGGTAATGCATCAGAGCGCTAGTCTATTACGTGAACTATAATGTGCACCCATCACCACCAGTGTTGCCAGATTAGCTTTTTTCTCGTCATTTCTAGCCATTTTTTAAACCGGACTGCGGGAAAAATTTTTAAACAGCGGGCAGCGGGAATTCTGTCTTTTTTAAAAGTTAATTCGGCTTTTTGTCAGCTTTATTTTAATTTTGGAGTCGCTTGAGTCAAAACTTATATGAAAATCGATAGTTTGTCAACTCTATCAGACATTTAACGACACCAATTGCAACTACTAACGTGCAACAAGCTGTCATTTCAAAAATGCGTGCCAAGTTTGCAAATCGATTGACAAAAATTCTGAAAGTTTTAAGCAAAAACGTCGCGAAGTCTGACTGCTGGTCCCGACGACCGATAAGGTAGATGGCTTTGATAGCCTAAAATTGGTTTTTTTTCAGATTTATTGATACAAGTAATACAAGAAGGAGATTTAGACAAAATTCATATATTGGATATGAGTTCAAAAAGCAATCTAAAATACATTAGAAGGATAGTAAACTGGAGAAATCTGCTCAAAACTGCTGCATAGATTACTTAGTTGATCTTATAAAGCAACTAAAGCTGAGTTAATGATCTACTTGAGAAATTTTCATATAATACATTGGATGAAGCAATTCAATTGTTTTTAGATTACCTGACAATCTTCAGCCTTTTTTAACATTTCAACATATTTATGGTCTACAAAATTTTACTAGCAAAAAATCAAAGCATTGTTTCCATTTTGGAAGAATTTTCTTTAGAAGTTGTTGGGAAAATTGAGTGTCAGATAGCAGAACAACGATGAAACTATATAGTTTTGGAGTGAACTAATAGCTTTCAGAGGGTTTTTGGAGCTAGCCCTATTTGCGAGTCGGATGTTGCCCTTGCCATGATCCATCGCAGAAGTTGAGCGTGGCTTTATTCTGGTCAATATTGTAAAATCAAAACTCAGAAATCGAATTGAAGTGAGCACGCTCAACTCAGTACTATGTACTTCAACAGGCAAATGACCTATTAATTATATTATAACGATAACATTATGAAATTACATAAATAGTAAGAAAAGCAATGCAATTCTTTCAGCTTTTTCCTAAGCTTTTTTTCCCTCAAAAGCCGCTTTTTTTCCCGACAAAAGATGGCAACACTGATCACCACACAAACGACTGGTAATGCAGCGTCGTACCCATCGGTACGTTTCCGGACATTCCCATACGAAATTCGTTAGGCAAATAAGTTGGTTAGTTGGTCTGGTGGAGAGTGCTAACTACGAAAAGTCAGAGAATTCGTTAATGCCGCACCGGTGCAGCTGAACTACTGAGTTAGTATAAAGGTCCTAGATACTGTCAAAAACAATGTCGTAGAAATTTTTAAAGAAAAATCACTACATTAGACCTACTCTCCTGCTGTTTAAGAACTTTAAGCCTCAGTTCATTGCAAAGTCTATTCTCTTAAATTAAATCTTTGGTGTCATTAAAAATAACAAGAAAATCATTGTCTAAGCTTTGAGGCTTGGTTTATGGCTGCCGCTGATTATTGCAGCAAGTAAGTGTACACATTTCGCTTGGTTTATTTTGGCTAAAAGCAATTAATGAAATTATTGTATCAGCTGACAGACAACAAAATTAGTTCTCACCCATCTATATGTGTGTGTAACTAACATGTGTGCTACGACCTTTGACATCGGAGTCCGTACACATTAGTAAACTTTCCACACTCATCATTAAGTTTAACATTTACTGAATAAATATGTATGTTTATACAATTAGCCATCAGGCATTTGACATCTCTATAAATATTTATTACATATCCAGTTTCTATCTAAGCCTTGGATAACAATTAGTTGCATTGAATATTTATTATTATTGCCTTTGGGGGGGAGCAAAATGTTTATACTCACTGAAAACAAAGTTATCTGCCAACTGTCTGTCCGTTGTCCAGTTTGTTGCCTGTTGGCCCTTAGGACTTCGTTTTCTTCAATTTAGATGCTTGATTAGATGATGTCCTGTGCTGATGTTTGTCCTTTGTGTGAGATGTGCGCACGTGTAAATGGATATACTTTATCTTCGCTCTTTTTTTTTTGGGGTGCATTTAAATATGCTGATTAACTTGATTTAGGTCTGTCATTGGCCATTGTTGTTGTCGTCGCAGTCGTCTGCACATTTTCAACGCGAATGTTAACCCCAAAGTACCTTGAACTGTCGAATGCACTTCAAGTGCTTCAATAAATTGCTTAGTGAGCCAAGTAATGCGGATTTGTTAAATGGAAAAGTGATTTATAAGCTGCGAAAATAACATTAAGAATACACTCACAAAAAATCAAAATCAAGTACTTGGATGCGGTGTAATGGGTCTGGCAACTCTGCTCTGCACTGCCTTGCCAGATTAGCAGGATTGAAAAGCAGACTAATAAGGAAATTCAACTTGTGTAAAGTATTTAAAAATAATGAATGAAATTTTCTTAATCTACTTTAATAAGTTATCATTCCTTATCTGACTGTTTGTACGACCTGTATGCTAAGTAAGCCTGCAGTTTTAGCCGGCTTGAGGTCATGATGGGCGTTCGCTTAACTTTGAACAGAGACTCACAACACCACAAAGGAGACTTGTAGATCGTACAGCTGCTTCAATCATCAGTGATCTTTTGCCTGTCGATCGTTGACTGTCAATCCAAAAATCGTCTCTCCATGCCTGCGATGCCATAACTGTTTGGTAATTCCAAAGCAGCAAAAACAAGCAGCTTGAGTGTCAAATTTTAGAGTGAGGGAGTTAATAAAAGAGACCAAAATTTCTGACTGTAAAATTACTAATTATCAGAATATAAAACAAAGCAACTGGCATTTAATCGCTGTCACCCACATACATGATCCATGATTTACCTAAAGCTAGAACCAAAAAGCATCTTTCATCTTTCTTTAACTAGTCCCAACAAACGATACAACTAAAGCTTAGAAATCGTCCATCATTTCACAAGCAATAAGGAATTTTATGACATTTTATTGACTTGACATTTTGAGTCTGTTTTATACTTAATCTCCGAAAATATATACTTGAATTAAAAGCACAGTAAATACTCGATTCAGAAATTTTATTCTGTAAATTTTTTTTCTAATTTTACTAATAGATAGTAAAAGTAGATTTTGGACTTAAGAATGATTTATGCATAACTTAATTACCTCAGCAAAACATTCTTGAAATTCAATATACAATACAGATAGATTCCATGTCCGTTTATTTTTTTAAGTGTACCTAAAAGAGACCATTGCTCCTTACAATTAAATTGAAATTTTACCCTGATTTCGAAATTAAATTAAGCTTCACAAAGACAAACTTTCGTCACATGCTACATCTAATGAAATCGGATTTGGTTGTGCACATTTCCTGTTACCATATTTCCGCACAAAGAGCCAAAGTGTAGACTTTAATTACATTCGGTGAATGTGTTGTGGATGTGAGTGTTTTAGGGCGTGACATATTTCATTTCGTAATTTCGGATTTTAGAATATTTCATTTCAAATAAAATACACAAGCGGTGCCACTTTAAGCTCTTACGCTGTGTGAAAATGAAATCAATTTTTATTTACGCTCAAAATGTTCCAATCTCATAAACACAAGATGTTTGGGTGTGCTAGGGCGGTAAGTACGTCGGTTGCACCTGCCATTTTGTGAGAAAGCAAATTATGCGAAATTTTAAGCTGTGTGCCATTTAGAAATGTCGCCAAGACTTTGACAGACATCTTTAGAACATCGATTGCCCACTTTTTGAATCTTTTATGCATGTCAAAATGCTGACACAAACGCGTAATGGAAATCAAAACAGAGACTTGTTAATACCTTAGAAATTTACATGACTGGTGGCACTGCTCGGCTGTATGTCGTATTAATATATTAATAGAGAACAGGTACAGATTCGGCCGAGCCGAAGTTTTGAATACCCAGCATGGGTAGGGTTTGCTTTTTTAAATAAGATTAATTTTCGGACCTTACTTTTCTATGGGAGCTATAATATATAGATGTCCGATTTCGACCAAATTTAGTAAAATCATGGAAAAGTATAACAAACTAGCATGTAAATATTTTGAAGGCGATTCCAATTAAAACCAAAAAGTTTTTCTCACTATATCTTCTTTTTCGACCGATCATTCATACTGCAGCTATATGCTATAGTAATCCGATTTTGACAAAACTTTGTAGAATTGTGTTAAAGTATATAAAATATATATATACCAACGTAAGGGACGTTTCAAACAAAAAAGTTTTTCTTATAAGAACTAGTTTTTCGACCGATCGTTCCTATGGCAGCTATTTCATCCAATCCGTTTTCGACAAATGTGCAGCGTATTTGTACCAAAAGACTATATGCTATAATCATCCGATTTTGACCAAACTTTGTAGAATTATGAGAGAGCATTCCAAATTAATTAATGCCAAGTTTTAAGACATTTCCATTGAAAACAAAAAATTTGTTCTCAGACTACTTTTCAGACGCTACTATTCTATGACTGCTATACTATATAGATGTCCGATTTCGACCACATTTTGTGGAATCATGGAGAAGCTTAGTAAACTAAGAAACACGAAGTTTTGAGGCGTTTCCATTGAAAACAAAAGTTTTTCCCACTTTCCCAGTTTTTCGACCGATCGTTCCTATGACAGCTATTTCATCCAATCCGTTTTCGACAAATGTGCAGCGTATTTGTACCAAAAGACTTCGTGCAAATTTTCGTGAGTATAGCTTTAAAGTTCACGGAGGAGAGAGCATAGAAACAGACGGACAGACAGAAGGACAGACTAGGAAAGAAGGACAGAAGGAAATGGCTAAAACAACTCAGCTCGTCGTGCTGATCAAGAACATTTATACTTTATGTGGTCAGAGATGCTTCCTTCAATGCGATACAAACATCCCGGCAATTTTATAATACCCTCTGCAAGGATATAAAAAAACACTAGTTTTGCTTATCCATTTGCAAATTCATCCCTGTATCTTCTGCATTGACGTCGACGTCAGAAGAACCGAATTCTGTGTGTATCGTTTTTGCAATTTTGACTTCGCCCACTGAAAAAAGGTCAAACAATGCTGTGCGGCGTTCAGAAAAAAAAACAACTTTGGACTACGCCGTGTAGAATGGTATAGGTATGAAAAAGTTTGCATACCCTTTAAATTTGAGCGCGCTTTTAACCTTCGTTTTTTATGAAAATATTTTAGAATTTGAAAAAAAACCTTGGATACTTCGTTCGTTGAAAAACCTTACACTCTTTTATTATTCTTATACCACAAGCAATATTTATACTCTGTTCCAGAGGTACACAGAGTATATAAGTTTGTGCAAAGTATCTCCGACACTATAAAGTATATATTTATATTCTTAGTCAGCATCAACAGCCGAGTCGATCTAGCCATGTCCGTCTCTCCGTCCGTCTGCCTGTCTGTCCGTATAAACAAACAGATCTCAGAGATGGTATGAGATAGAGGTTTGACATGTATGAGACATATGATCAATTTTGACCACGCCCCCTTCCGCCCTCGCAAATTGGAAAAAACGTCATATCTCCCACAGTTTTATAGATAGAAGATTCGTTCCTTCTGAGCATATTTAGTTATCAGGATTATTTATCGATCCGCCAAAAGAATGGTAAAGATCGGATGAGCAGTTGTCGAGCTATAAGCAGAGGTCGCATCGACCGGTCCCTTCATCGCAGTTGTTTAAAAAAACCCGGCTTCGTGCGGCACATTGACAAAGAGGCACGGAAGCAACCTTTAACTGCGCTCTCTGATTGTGTTCGGTTGGGTGAGGAGAGAAACACATTTGTTTTGGTTTTTTCGCTCTTGGTCTTTTGCCAACCTATTTGCAGAGACCGCTTGCTGAAAAGGTATTTGTTGAATGTATGCTATCAGTGTGTGCTTCTTAAGCTACCGATATCAACGCACGTTTGTATGTATGCTAAAAACTATGTGTGCTCTCTCATTCCCTCTCGCAATGTTATGCTCCGCTCCACTTGACTTTGTTCACAGCAACCTTTTTGAAATAACATTTTGGTCTCTCGATCTTCAAACAACCCACACTTTGGGACCACTTGACTGAAGTGGGCCTGTTATTGGGTTGATGTCAGACCGACCAGCCTGAGTGAACAACAACAGACGCTTAACAGAGAGCGCGAGAGCAGCTTACAATCGTTTGAGGGAAGACCAAGCCCGTTTTGTTTTTAATTTTTTCGGTTGCGGTCGTGAGCAGAGCAGACCGGAAATATGAAGGCGAAAGTTGACAGTTATTTACGTGGGTAATTGTTTAGTAGAGCTACCCCTCACCAAAAATTCTGAAAAAAATATCCTCGATGGACCGCGAATTTACAAGAACTATGACGTCTTCAGATCGCGGGGGACTCCCGCGGTTCAATGGTAAAAATTGTTTGAAAGTTGCATTTTTTTGTATAAAAAACAGATTGTTTTTTGCCTTAACTGTCATTTATAAATTGAATAAATGGTTTCTGGTAAGCAAAATATTCGTTGTAAACTCTGACCACCAATCACATCGACGAAAAATGACTCAACAAGTTTTTCGCTAAGTCGGATGAGGAGATAATGCAATTTGTGGAAGATCACGGCTGCATTTTAAAGTCAAAAAACGTGTCCAAAATGCGGTTCAAAGGTACGGCAGCGAATGGACGTTTCCGGTGTAGGAAGATAATGACCGTCCAGAAAGGAGCTCATAAGAAGAAGCAAAAAGTAAAGTGCGAGTTTTTTGAATTTGCTAAATTTTTTTTAAAAAATCGCGCGATTTTGCCTGCGGCGCTACTTTGAACAGTACGCCGCATAGCAACGTTTCTAGGTATAAGATCTATTATTGTGATCAGTAGACATGGAACCATTTAGATTATATAGGTCTTTTAAAATTTATAGAAGTAAACCTTAATGGCCATACTACTAATAGTATGTCCTAAACAATTTTTTAAGTTTACTCACTTTAATTCGATCCTAAAAGTGTTGATAGTCAAAGTGACCAGATGACCTTAGTGTGGCAAACTTAATTGAAGGATATAAATTTTAAAAAATTGTTTAGGACATACTATTAGTAGTATGGCCATTAAGGTTTACTTCTATAAATGTTAAAAGACCTTTATAATCTAAATGGTTCCATGTCTATTGAACGTTGAAACGTTGCCAGTGGGCTTTAAAAGAGGGGGCATGAAATAACGCCAGGTGATATATCGCCCCCGGGCGTTATTTCACTCCTAATAGTGAAATAAAGCCCGCGGGTGTTATTTCACTTTCATTCAATGTATAGCGCCATTTTCGTACTAGGAAACGAAGAAAATGTCGGTAAATAGCACATCTATACAAATAAATATCAATTATTTTTGAGAAATAATGACAGTTAAGGCAAAAAAACAATCTGTTTTTTTACAAAAAAATGCAACTTTCAAACAATTTTTACCATTGAACCGCGGGAGTCCCCCGCGATCTGAAGACGTCATAGTTCTTGTAAATTCGCGGTCCATCGAGGATACTTTTTTCAGTATTTTTGGTGAGGGGTAGCTTTACTAAACAATTACCTTTACGTGCTATGGTTATAAGTAAAACAAATATTATGGGCAGCACCGGTCGCAACGGTGATGGGCAGTACTTCACAGGTATGTTATAGTCGGGCTTGACCGACTTTTTTTCTTGTTTTTGTATGGATATTTTATAAATTTATTTATATACATACTTATTTATTTCGGATATGCCTTTCTTTACACTGAGTAGGCAAACGTGACGCGTGCTTTAGAAACCAACAAATGCGAAGAGCAATACTCAAGTAATACTTAAGTAATGGTAGAATGTGTGCTGAAAACACCGAGTATTTTGCGTATTTCTCTTTGCTCTCTGTGTCGCTCAAAGCAGGATCAAGTAAGTATGACACCCGCTCAAAACAAAGACCAGTCACAGAAATTTTAGTACGATATGAGTGAGTATATAAACAGACTGCATGTTTTGAGTGGCAAATCATACACAAGACGCTTTTAAAACAAGTATACTTGAGTCAAGAAATCAGGCACTCTTGCAGATCTCTGATTTTCAAGCACTTTAATTTGGATAAGTTTTATTTTTAAGATAAATTTATCACATTATTGTCTGTGACTCAAACTATCGGCCAGGTTTCATCTTTTTTAAATTAAAACTTTTCAATAGGGGAAGAACAAAGACAGCTTAAGTGGAGGCAACTTTTGCAAAAATCGAATAAACGGATTATCGATAATATCTCGATAACAACTCGTCAGGCTTGCTCAGCGGGCCAAAATACTTTAAAAAAGTTGGTTTGGTGAATTGGGGGAAAATCAATATCCATTTTGTCGAGCAGTGTTATCGCTTCAGCTCAAAAATTTTGAAAGAATTACAATTGGGTCCTTTCGCGAAGAAGGTGGGAAGATCTGCATATTGTCGGGGAGAGTTTGTCGCATGTCATCAACAAGTTTCTCAAGCCAGCTTCCATGCGAGGCGATTTTGAATGGTTTTCTTGCCGACTGAATATTAAAAGCAAAAATATTTATAAATGCATGACAAATATCTCTGACATTACTATATTTTATGAGTAATGACGTGGTATTCGAACAGTTGACTTCAAGATGTTAGATGTTACTCAGTAGAATTAGGCTACTATCGTAACAGGAATGGCGCGATCGGCCAGAACAGTTACCGTAACTGTTATTCGATTCGGTTTGGTTAGATTAAAAAAGGTATTTACTTAAGAGAGTGAGTGAAGTTTTTGACTATGGTTTTCAGGAGAAGAAATACATAATTGAAGGATGGTTCGGCAGTTAAATCTTTTGTGATAGTAGCTCTTATCTTGCGTAGAAAGCTCAGAATGCTATAGGAATGCAATGTCCCTGGGGTAAAGAGATTTCTATTGTAAGAATCATATAACCTGCAGCGAAATAAATGTTTGCTGAGTTGAGAAATGATTTGCTTCTTATGTTTGGACAAAAGATATGTAGCAATTTAACTATGACTAAAGAATTTGTTAGCCTTTTACTAAATTTGATATTGAATAACCTGCTGCAACACCCTAGTCCTGAGCCTTGTATACCTTTTGCATACCTTGCACATGAAATATAAAAAGCATGACTAGCTTTTATAAATGTCTGTGCGGTCAACAGGTGTCACAGCCACAATTTAATTGGCAGGATTTGGAATATGCCTACCCACTTTCTGCCATTTTATGTGTGTCCAGACAGACATTTAATATTCGATTAGAAAAGAAGGGGACTGACAGACTATTATAATATTCAAATGGCTTCTCAAGCTGTAAGTAATCAAAGAAGGAAGTTTTGAGCCTAAATTGAGCGACCAAAAAAAAAAGGGTCATGGTGTATACATACTACAAACATATTGCAGATATTAACACTTAATGTATGCAAACACGTGTACGGCATACAGAGGCAGAGTTTGTGTAAAATAATATTTTACATTTTAAAACGCAATCCAGTGGGGAAGCCACTTCACAGTATTCAATCTCCTGGGCAATTGTTAAAGTTGATGAGTTGTAAGTGAGTTACGAGCTTCTAGAAACATTTGCCAAAATAAATTTATAATTTAACAGCAAATGACTTGAATGGTTTATGGCAAATTTTCCACTTAACTCATAAACATAAATATTAACATAAAAACCCGAGCAATATAATTATATGGATTGGCCGCCGCCGTGAGGCACAGTGGCAACATGTTCGATGCAACATGTTGTGTTTTGCCTTCGAATGGTCTTAGATTTTCGTTTCCTGTTGCAGGCAACAGTTGATAAAACCGAAGACATGCTGGGTCTTTAGTTGATAACGCGAACTCAAACGGTTAGGTTGCTCAGTTGCTCAGTGTCTCGGCTAAAACTGAAAAATATTGAAAGTGAAACTTTAAAAAAATATTCAAACGTTTTTAAAAAATATTAAAAAATATAATAAAAATTTATTAATCAAGTGAAAGTTAGTTACATAAAACCAAAGCTTTCTTTTTCAAATTTATCACAGTCTAATGCTTCTGTGAATACGTAAAAGGACCTTTCCGTTGGTGCCTGCGCCTTTGGGGTAACATACACTTTTATTACTTGTAATTACATTTAATACCACAAAATGTGTGCGGAACACGCTCTTGAAATCTTTTTCCCCCAATTTTCTTGATTTAGCTTGGGGCCTTTTCATTTGATTTCAATTGGTTGGGCACGAGCCGCCACCTGGGAGTCCACAAAGGCCTCATGCTTGGTCAACCAATTTTTTTTTTTTTTTTGGTTTTATTAATAATTTTATAAGCTTTTCCTTTTTGTTAATGAATAGAAAAGTTCCCTCCCTTGACTGGGTTGACATGTTTTGCTGTTAAAAGTCTTCAATTTCAAGATTTTTGATATTTGAAAGGTCAAGTTCATTATAATGCAGCTCATTTCCTTCAGCCGGAAATTAGCATAAAATCGACTTAATTTATTCACTTTGCCATTTAAAGAGTTGATGTCTTGGGCGGCCCTTCGATAAATTAATTGAAAATTTTCTATGCAGTTCAAGGGGAATTGGGAAATTATTTAATGACATTCCATTTAAGCGTCTTTGTTTTAATTCTGATTGCTGCTAATCGCTTGCCCATTGGCATCAGGCTAATGGACAGCAAAGCCACACCCAAACTCGTGCTTAAAATTGCTTGGCTGCTTGAAACGATCTCCCAGGGTGTATTGGTTTGAACAATCCTTTGTATATTTTGAAGAGCAATGATGTCAGCTTTTTGTTTCCCTGGATATCAACACCTTCCCTTGAGAGAGTATGCAGATTCCAGGTGCATGTTGCACGTTGTTGCGGTAATCATACTCAGAGGGGGTCCGTATGAAGGGCAGTTTTGCAGTTTTCATAAATGGAAGGATTTAATTAATAACAGAAGTAAAAAAGCTCATTAACTTAAAGGAAAGTTAAGCAATTTTCGCATATTTAAGAAAACAATTTAAATCCTTGTCCTTGAGATAGCAAACTCTCTAGTTGTATTCAGAAACATTGTAAAATATATTACAAAACCCATTACTTAAACCAAGGGTCGGCTATTTGAGCAGAGAACATGCCATTGCCAGCTGAGAAAATATTCGTATATCAGGTTAGCGCCCCCCCTCACACTCACCGACAATGTTCAATAATTTCTAAACCATTTGAGCTTCAGCTTTGAAATTTTTATCTATTATACTACAATGAATTCTCTTTAAAATAAAACAACAATGACAATAAGGAAAATTTTTTTATTTATGTTTTAAAAAAAGTTACAAAAATAGTGTATAAAAAAATTGGTCAACAGGTTAGCGCTCCCCCGCGATAAATTCAATTTAATTAAGTTGATGACCAATAATTTTTGTTTTATAACAACTTTATATTGAATTTTAATCATTTTTAAGTAATATTAATTGAATTGTACAGTTGTTCACTATAGTTCAATGATATGGTTGACCAAGCGTGTTTGATACCTTCGACTAACTCTGTTTTCGGACTATTTTGCTTTGCGGACTCATACACTTTCCTGGCCAACCATCCCCAGACGTTCTCAACGATGTTTATGTCAGGCGAGTATGGTGGCCACTCGAGGAGATCAACTTTTTGGCCCTGAATCCATGACTTCACGGATCGAGCAGTGTGGATTGGAGAATTGTCGTGCTGAAAAGTCCACTGCAGGTTTTGAAAAAGGTTTCGGAAATGCGGAAAAGCCGTTTCTAGCACGCCGTTATAGTTATGTGCGTTCATGAGCGATGTCAAAAACTGAAACTCACAGGTGCCATAGTATGATATTGCCCCCGACTGTGCATGCGGTCCAAGTAATGCTCCTCTTTGCGTAGGTCATGAAAATAATAATTATAACCATCAGGTCCTTGGAAATTAAATTTCTTTTCATCTGAAAAGACAACACGTTGCCACTGGGTAGACTACGTCATGTGCGCTCGGGCAAAATAAAGTCGCATTTCCTTTCTTAGCATATTGAGTGGTGTTTTATTTTAGTTTTTGTCTCTTCAGGTGCTTAGCTTTCTTAATTACTCTTTGTACAGTTGATAAGCTCGCCTTAACACCGGTTTTTTCCCTGATCTTGGTGGACAAGTCGTGCGAATTCGAAGCTTCCCTCAGTATTGCTCTTCTATCTGCTTGAGAAATCACTTGATTGTTGCCGCCTTTATAGTTTTTTCCATAGGTCTCCTTATTTTTAAGAAAATTGGCAATCGTTTTTCTGTGTCTTCCTGTTTTTTCGGCTAACGCGCAGTGTATATAGAAAATTCTCCGAGAGCATTCAAAATCTTTCGATTTTGACTTTGATTTTTATTTCGGCCGCTACCGACGCAGCAAGCACAATCAGAGAATACGCTCAAAAAAAAGCCGAACTCACCCTAAGAAATTCGCCTTAAAAAAGGAGCTTAAAGTCGCTTTTTATAATAGGACTGTGACTTTTGAAAACTAAGAAAATATTTAGCTAGAAAATATTTTCTTAATTGAAGAAAAGCAGTTTCAAAATTAAAAAAAAACATTTCTAGATTTCAGAAATAAAAAATTATTTTCGCGGAGCGGAGCAGACCTAGAGAAGCTTACGAATTTTCCATACGAAATTCTCCGCTCCGCTAAGCTGTTGGTGTGCGCGCTCTCTATGTGCTCTGTGTGTTTGATTTCCTAAAATCTGATGAGCCACGCTACGCTCAGTTGTCTGTATGCGGCAGGCCTTAGAGAGGAAAGGGAGTGAGGGGTTAACACAGAAGAGGAAGACGACAACAAGACGCTATGACCCATTACAAATTATTTTTAAGAATATTTTCTTTCTGTTGGTTCACTTAAAACCTTCTTTCTGAAAAACACATTTAAATTTGTAATCATGAATTTATTTTCTAACATTACCTTGTGTGGGACTCGATCACGGACTCAACACGAAAGGCATATTATCGCATTCGACTACCAAGCACGCGAGTGAGTCACAGTAAGGAACGCAGTCAAATGCACCTTTATATTCAAAAATCAGAGAATTCGGACTTGTGAATTACAAGAGGTGACTATTTAAAAGCCTTGCAGAGGGCAGAGCTGTAAACTACAATTACAATTACAAGTACAATTATGGGCATATTTACAATTACAATTACCATTACAACTATTTCGTATTTAAAAATTTATTACCAATTACAATTATTTCCATAATTACTTCAATTATTTGGTTATTGAAATTGTTTGGTTATCCAACCAACAGAGTAGCAGCAGCCAAAATCTACAAACTTAATTCATTATTAATCATTTCGTTTCTCTGTGAAGCAAAAGCGCATCTAACGTAACTTCTCTTATTATTGTTTGTTTTGCTAATGTGCTCTCTTTTGCTCTTTTGATTTGTTAAATTCTTATATTTTGCTTGCCCTTGGCCTTCCGCTCAAGGCGCAGCAGACATTAATCAGTCTAATTTTCGATTCACACGACATCAGTTATTGATCTGACCTGCCGCAAGTCTCGCTTTCGTTGTGCTCAGCATCAGTTGCCGCAACAATTTTCTGTCGCTTGTCGTAACAACAGGGATCAACTCGGATTCGCCAGTATGTTTAATAATTAACTTTGATAAACAATTGTATTTCGCCTAAGCCCTGCCAGTCAGCCTGCTTAGTATTCGACTCAAATTACATCGGCCCTGTGCGGCAAATAAACAACTGTTTCTTATGACAAAAAACATACTTCGGATTTAAATTATTTGGACAAATTTTAGTGAACAATTCAAAAGCTTTTAAAAAACAAAGACAGAAAATTTTGAAAGATTTTAATAATTGAAATCATTAAAGTAACTTCGGAATAAAACTGAATTACCTTCAATATTTTGTGTGAAAGTTACACGCATTACATCTATCCAACTTTTTACTTTACATACCACTTTTCTTTATGTTAAAACTTGAAGTCTTCACACAAAATAATAAAGGCAATTCATTTTTATTCCGAAATTACTTTAATTATTTCAATTATTCAATTGCTTCAGTTATTTAGATTACCAAATAATTGAAGTAGTTATTGAACTAATTGTAATTGAATATTGTAATTGAAGTTTACAGCTTTGTCAGAAGGTGTTATAAAATTTTTTATTAAGTGTAGAGATGACTTTAAAGCTTGTTGATTGAATGTGCTCAACACACTGACAACTTTTCCTCTGCTGCCTCACAAATACTCTGGCAGCGACTGCTGACATCTCTGCTCACATTGCCGATCCCTGTTTTAAGCTCCTTCAATTATGCAGTGTCAGCATTAAAGCTTAAGTGTCACACCAAAAACCGGACTACAAATTAGGCAGTTTGTATCAACAGACATTAAGCGGTTTAATAAACTGTAGCACATTTATGGAAAAGCGGGAGCAGAAGCTTAACGACCTGCCACACCCACACATGACTGTTTATGATAAGTACCTCAAACATTATAAATACAAAAGGAAAACTTTTTTAGTTGACTTTGTTTATGAATAAACTTTAAACTTTTTGTTTTGTGCATTAGGGCGGAAGAAGTTTGTCTGTACCTAGAAACTTATGAAGCATATGCTCTGTTTGAAATATCACAAATGTGTAAATTAAGCCCACATAGCAGCAACAGACCAAGCGTCAATTTTGTTAAAATTTTTGCATTTTGAAGCTGGAGCTTTTCGTTTTTAACCGCCAAAAGCATTTAGAGCCACAACTAAAGTTATGCCTAGTATCTATATTTCTAAAATTTTAATAAGCTTTTTGTAGCAGTATTCCGCCAAACTTTCCTTTTTTTTTTAAATCTTAAAAAAAATTGCTGGAAATACTTATATTTTAATGTTTTAATCTTTGAGGGTAGATTTTCAAATATTGTAAACTCGGATATTGTAAAACCGTAGTAAAATCAAGAACGTTCCGCCGGAATCAAGTCAAAGTCTGAACTTTTAAATGAAAATTTCTTGCTTTTTCGTCATATTTTTCATTTTTTAATATTGAATGGACTAAAGAAATTAGCAAATAACATTAGATTTAAGTCACACCAATATACATTTGCCTACAGAAGTTCTACTTCCCTACGTATCAAATTTTGAATGGAGACCAGGACGAAAAATTCATATCGTAATAGTAAGTGGGGTCGCGGGAACATTCAACCCACCTAGGATGAGTATTTTTCAAGTAATTCCTCGGAAAATCCT
Source organism: Lordiphosa collinella (assembly GCA_018904265.1). Classification (NCBI taxonomy): domain Eukaryota; kingdom Metazoa; phylum Arthropoda; class Insecta; order Diptera; family Drosophilidae; genus Lordiphosa; species Lordiphosa collinella. The sequence continues at coordinate 92,001 of JAEIFV010000695.1, read as the reverse complement.
TTATTCCCAGATCTCAGACCTTGACTGCGGAACGTTTTTTTGCGTGAATGACCAAAGTTCCGTGTATTTAGTATTCTTTTGGTATCCCCCGTCGTGTACGACTATGTAAATTTGATTCTAAAATTAAGTCATATGCCTAGTAAATATATTCTTGATCAGCATCGATAGCGGAGTTGATATAACCATGTCCGTCTGTACGTGAGTCAGTCCGTCTGTCTGTATGAACACCTAGATCTCGGAGACTAGAAGAGCTACATCCACCAAATGCTGTATGTAGACTCCTATTGTCCCTACGCAGATCAATTTTATTTCAAATTTTGGCCACGACCACTCCCGCCCCCACAATAAAAAATGTCGAATAATTCCTACAATTTTAAAGATATGAAGCTCATATTTTGCAGTTTGGTGCATGTGCCGAATATCTACAATCTCTGAAAGATTGTAAGATAAAGTTTGGATAATGGCAAAGTTATAAAAGTTATAAAAAATGTTGCAAAATTTTTGTCGTTGCAGGCGCTGTTTGCTTACATAATGCTGAAATGTTTTTATTAATGTTAATGCTCTGTTAACTAACATAAGTGAAAGTTTCAGGTATATCGAAGTCAGGCAGGACCGACTTTAACTAACGCTCTCGTTTTTTGAATGTCGCTCCGAAAATTAGTTTGGAGCTAGTCGAAACTAAACTTTTATACAATCTTGACCATCTATTTTCTACCCACGAAGCTGAATTTTTCGGAAGAACGGTAAGCTGTCTTAAACCTGATCGTAGGGAAAACTGAAAAACAACTGTTTTTCGCCGATGAAAGTAAATCTTTAAAAATGAGTTTGAATTTAATCAGGAGAAGGTTAAAAATTAATCCCACCAGTTTCCATACAATTGAGTGGAAAACAGCAAAGGTTTTTTATTGTAAACTGGAAAAAAATGGAAATGCCCATACATGGGACATATACTTCATATATAAGACTCATTTGCAGTCAGCTTAAAGTTAGTGGCTGAGCTCAGAGCCGAGAGCCGAGGCTCACGGGCCGAGAACTATGGCTCACGAGCCAAAACCTGTGGCTCACGAGCCGAGAACTGTGGCTCACGAGCCGAGAGCCGTTTGATGGCTCCCGAGCCCTGGCTCTTAGCTCAGAGCCGTGCGCTGTGACTCACGAGCCGAGAGCCGGTTGATCGCTCACGGCTCTCGACGTAGGACTCTCAGCTCAGAGCCAAGAGCCGAGTGCTTTGAGCTGAGAGCAATAGCTGGTTCTCGAGAGCTGCAAGCAATTAGCAATTCCGAGTGCTTTGCATTTCCTCTAAGTGTGACGTTATGATCCTTGAGTTTTATCCGACGTGTACCATCCAATCCCCTTTCGGAGCATATACTGAGAAAAATATGCGATAATCTGATGCTGTTGTACCTGAAAAATTTGATCGTTTTATATCTGAGGTGCAGATTTGGGCTCTATGTTCGTATTCTAGGTCTGCATCGATCGCTAGAAGGTTGGGCGTATTTTCCGGTAACCGATAGCCTTAAACTTTAAAATGGCATCAACAAAATACTCAGCTTAACAAAACGTGACAAAGTTTTCTTTCGGCTCCATAATCAGCTATTATTTTCGCAATAACTCAATCGCCCACAGCTTATGCTGTCCAAGTGGGGAATTAGAAATTGTTAGACAACGTCAGCAGGCAACAGCAATAATTCGCGAAACGAATTCTAGGGCTTACCTAAATACCTAAATGATGGCAAAAAACGAGGAGTAGGCAACTGTTCGAGGAGATGTAATGAACTGATTTCAAATCTGTCGAGTTGTGTCCTTTAAAGGCTTGTTTGGGAGCAATGTTAAGCTGCACTGATGTAAGTCCTTAAAAACTAAAATTTTATATCCTCTTCATCCCTAAACTTGCCTACGCAGCTTAGGAATCGGCGTTTTCGCCTTCTCTTTGTGTGGCTGCTGGTCTATTTTTATCTGAATTACATTTAGGTTTGCTGTATAAATTAGAGTTTTGTGTGTTAAGCGTTTATTTTTGTTTGAGTGTTTTAGTTTTAGTGTTTAAGCTTAAACAATCATCTTAAGTGTAAATGCTGAATACATATTAAACACTTTATTGAGCCACATTTTCAGGGCATTTTCCCACTGACACAAATTTGTCAATTTGTTAAGATTAAGACGGAAACCGAATCGATAAAATTAACTGCCAGTTTATTAACCATTGGCATTGGCCTAAAAACATCGTTTATGCTTGTTCTCAAATGAAAATAGAGCCTAACATAGTCATCTACATTAAAGTGTATTCGGCGCAAAAAGCTATAAAAAAATATTTTACGGTCTTGCAGCCAAAACAAAAACGAAAAATCAAGCAAATGCGTTGACAATGAGTCTGTTCAAATTGAAAGCCGTAAGTATGATGATGCCGGCCAAAAACTTAGTCAAGCGAAAAGTTATGAACTTTAAAATGCTTTTTCCAAAAATATTCAATTAAGGATGAAATGTCCCTTAAGGAATGTCCGCAAATTAGGAATGAAATGAGTTCCGGTGAATTTTTATATAGAATTTTCATCGTCTTCTGTTGGTGGAAAGAAAACTTTGAAGCTAGTACGCAATTCCACAAATTAACCAAAAATTAAAAAAGGAACTCATTTTCATTTGACAACATTTCCCCTCAGTGTACAGAAAGACAAACTTCATGCTTAGATGACACAAACCGTATGTTTATTCATGCTATTCATTTGGCTTTAATAAAACATGCCATGGATTTTTCTCTACTCTAAGGACACATTCTTAAGTGTAATCAGTTTACTTTGGCTATTTTGGGCCAAAAATAGACACTGAACAATGAACTGATAAAATGGGCCAACACATAAATGACGATCCCCAAAGACCACTGCAACGCCAAGCGAAAATTCCTTTCTGCCACATGTACCACACACACACACACAGCGTAAACTCATCAAAGGCCAAGCTCAAGCTCAAAGTCCATTGGCATTGTAAACACAACAAAAAAAAAAAAAAAAAAGAAAACCAGAAATTATTCGCTCAGTTCCTAAGCTGGTTTGCCCTTTTTTCGGTGGGTGAAATGCTCTTTTATTGCACGGCCCAAGACACCGACGATATTTGTCTTTCTATTTTAACCGCCTTTTGTACCGAGATTTAAGCCGAAAAATCATAAAGAGCTATGGAAAGAGAGGCTTATGTGACGCATACCTAATATATTTCGCTTATTTAAAAAGGCCCAGCAAAAAATGGTATTACTTTTCATACTTACAGTGCAGTCAGTCAGTCAGTCTGTCTGGCTGGCTGGTCCCCTTTTTGATGTCATTTAATAGGTATTTGCGTTCATTCTTTGATGTCTTACGGCTGACTGAAGAAAAGTTTGATAAGACTCACGCACACTCTCACACAGGTAAAGATGATTTTAATATTTCTCTACTTGAGAAAATTTCAAATTTCAAATTCTAAAGCCTTGTCTTATTTCTTTTACATACCAGCCCCTCGCAGCGCTTAGAAAACTGAGCACCCAGCGCGTGTGCCGGCCTCGTGTTGTCTAAAGTCAAAAGCCTGTAAATATGACAAATTAATTGTAACGCCTGGCAAGTGTGTGTCTGTCTGTGTCTCTTGTTTGCTTTTTAATAAATCATTCGACGCATGCAGCTTATTTCACGCCAGATTTGCTTCTCGTTGGGCATCGAAATTTTCCATTGCCTACTTATGAGCGCCGCCCATTTACACAAAGAAAAAACTAAAGTTCACAGGGTCCTTTTGGGAGCATAATTGGAAAACCAAAATTAATTGAATTTTCAGCTTAATGGATTGTGAACTCCAGCCGCTACCAAATTTGCTGGCAAGTGACATGCAACGTTTAATACAAATTCGAAGCGATGGGGCAACATCTGCAGCTCCATTAGCAGCCCTTGCCTCTTTTTTTTTTGACGGCTTTTCTTCTGGCTTACACTTCAAGCCTTAAGCGCTCTTAGTCACATCAACGTGTCCAATTTAAGGTTTTTGCGTTTCGTTTTTTTGCAAAGTGAAGACATACTGTGACCAATTTTAAGGTTTTGCATAATAGATGATATTCTAGGCGCAACGAAATCTGTGCAAATTGTAGGCATGCCCAAATATGTTTAGGCCAAATTTTCGCTTATTATAATATTTTAGGAAGTAGAAAAAGGAAAACGGAACAAAAGGTGTACATGAAACAGAATTTACATATAAATGTAAGGGAGCTGCTGTCAATGGACTTTTAAACTAATGGACCAAACCTTTTTAAACTGAACTTACGTCATATTATTCATCATTTCATATTCTTCATATTTAAGCAGGCTTTCAACCTATTTTAAGCAGCGCAGCAAAAGTTACCTTTCCTGGAAAGTTGCGCTTGAGTGAATACAAAATTGATGTCAAAAATAACTCTTCCTGGTTTTACTAAAAATATATGTAGTTTCGCTTGGAGAGATTTCCTGCTGGACGCAATTCTGACTAAACAAGGAAACAAAACAGTTGAAATGGTACAGAAGTTTGTAACGTATAAAAAAGCAAGTAATTGGCAAATTACGCACTCGTACAGTTGCCAAATGTATATTAAGTTAATTTTCCTTAATTCTGTGATCAATTTAGAACTTTTTTTTATGTAATTTCAATTGCATTTAAGCCTTTAATAGAATTAAAATTAGTTTTTTGTAAAATGTCTTGAGATATTGGCAGTCCTAGCCAAAACGAAACGTATAAGGTAAAAGTCGGCCTCTCTCAATTCCGATTGTTTCATTTTCGACCGTTCCGCTTGATTCTCACGTGGCGATTTTGTTTGGCCTGAGGATTGCCATAAGTAAAACGTAAGCAAAATCATTCGGAATTAATAACTGCAAGTCCAAACCGAAACGGAATTGATTTCGGTTTTCTTTTCAAAACGTAGCAGAATTAAGAACATACCTGAATATGAATTTGACGCCGCGGCAGACATTCGAGTTATGCGGCGCTGTCAGTGATTGCATAGTTTGCGAAATATTTTGTGAGCTGATTTTCCGATGTTGGAAAATCCGCCCAAAGGCTGAAAGTCCGTAAATTAGCTCAAACGATGTTACATGAAAATTATTCCAAATATTTATTTAACTAATTTAAACAAGGTCCGATTGCTTAATTTTTATCTCTGTACCAGAGATCTGCTGCTGGGCACTGCAACAACTACACCCAGAAAAGTCTGGAACTCGAGCTAAATTCGTTCTGAGTTTAGTGTTTTTAGGCGAGGGGAATGAGGTAAGGAAACTAAGAGAGGAGAGCAAGCACATTTGCGAGAATAGCGATGGGTCTGCTCTCACGATATCCTTTTTAAGGGAATGAGTGTGTGGAAAAATCCAAGCGGGGAGCGCCATCGTTTTTATACTCTGTACCAAAGGTACATAGAGTATAATAAGTTTGTGCCAAAGTATGTAACAGCCAGAAGGAAGCATCTCGTACCCCATAAAGTATTTATATTCTTGATCAGCATCAACAGCCGAGTCGATATAGCCATGTCCGTCTGTCTGTCCGTATGAACGCACAGATCTCAGAAATGGTAAGAGATACTTGCAGGCAGATCAAGTTTATTTTCAATTTCGGCCACGCCCCCTCCCGCCCCCTCAAATTGGAAAAAACGTAATATCTCCCACAGTTTTATAGATAGAAGGTTCTTTCCTTATTTAGTTAATGGGATTCATTATCGATCCGCCAAAGGAATGATAAAAATCGGATAAACGGTTGTCGAGTAATAAGGAAAACAAACAATTATGGGCAGCACAGTACGCAACGGTGATGGGCAGCACTTCACAGGTACGAAGTATGATATAGTCGGGCATGACCGACTTTCTTTCTTGTTTCTCTCATGTTGCTTTTAATTTCCCAAGCAGTTATTGCATTGCTGGCATGAAGAGACGGACTGACAGTTTACAGGCAAAGACTGCTGCTTCTTTGTGGTGTTGTGTTTTCCTCGAGCCGGCTAAAACTTGCTACATAGTTTGACAAATAATGTCCGGTTCTCACTGCAGCATATTTTGGCATTCCGGCATTCTTGTGTCCGAAGCAACTTTTACGCCATACAAATATCAAAGCAAAGCGACGATTTGAATTTTTTTTTATCAATTTAAGTGCATGACAAAATTGGGAATTTTGTAGCAACAGGAGACACCAGATTTTCAAGGACACCAGAGTCCACAGCTACAATGCTAAAGCTTTGGGAGGAGTATTTCGTTGGAAAAGGGCAAACTCCCATATTTACAAAGAAATGGCGGAAAAAAATATGCATTGTCATATAACAAAAGAATTTTTTGCAGACTTCTCACGATACACTGAAGAATGGAATTTGGATTCGGAGAGCGAGTTCAACCACAGCAGCAATATGATTGATGCATCGGGTTCGCAGCCTAAAAGTCAACCTCAGTACAAACAGCACAAGTGTCATGGAGCGTATGATGGAAGAGTCAGTAAGCTTCCAAATCCGTGTGATGGCGACTTCGAAAAGAAAGAGAAAAGAGAGAGAGAAAAAGAATAATAATAAATAAACCATTATTTCTCTTGAACCTGATGAGCTCTTGACACGAGAACGAACATTCTTGGTTGTTGACAATGCACAATGCTCTTGATTCATGAATGAGCCATATTGGATTCGAATACGTTTAGCACTTCATTCAAGAATTTTTCTAATTGATTTCAGAATATTTCGTACTTGGTTTAAGTATTGAAGCTCTTTAATCAAGAAAAGCGGGATCAAAAATTCATTGTTGGATCAGGAATTTTCATTCTTATTGAACTTCTGACATTAAACTTTCTTGAAAAAATAATCTATTTTTTCTATGAGTGGAATGATTGATAGAGGATATAGAGGAAGCACATGCAGTTTTCGTGAATAAGATGCATGCGGCAGCCCTCAAAACACGTTTAAAGGAAACCCCTCAGGATCGCAGACCACACTCTTGCCTTCCGCCTGTCCTTGATGCTCTACTGCTCATCGAAAGGAGACTGAGGAGGCAGTTTACTCGCACAAGAGACCCCAATGTGAATAGGGTATACAAAAGAGTGGCTAACAGAGTTAAAAAGCTGCTCGCGAGGTTCAGACAGGATGCCACAGACCGCTTCCTAGAAGGTATTACCTCTGATGCCAGTACAAATTATGCACTCTGGTCTCTCACCAGAAGGTACAAGAAGCAGGCTGCCCCTAAACTCCCAATCCGCAAAGCGGACGGTACTTGGGCGAAACCTCCACAGGAAAGGACGAAAGCATTTGCGGAAAATTTAGAGGACAGATTTAAGCCATTTGAAACCACTTCAGTAAGCTGCAGGAGACATGTAGAGCAAGGTCGCTTTTCAAATCCTATTGCAAGCTTTGATTTTGTTTTGCACTTTGGTCCTAAAATCCATTTCTTTTTTTCACTTTGCAGGAGTCGCACTTCAAAGTATTTCAAACTTAGGAGTTTGGGTTTTCCGATTAGATAATGTAAAGAGTAAGTGTAACACAGACAAAAGCTTGCTTTTTCCAATATATAATAGAGCCCATATTGCAAGAAGAAGCCCTGTCAGGCCTGTTTCCAAGTGTATTTTAGCCCTGGGCGTTTTGGGTGTTGTGAAGTAGCTAGAATGCCCTTTTATTAAAGTACCTCAAAAGTTTTGCAACATTTTTGAACTTGAAGCATCCCCTGAGTTCAGCTTCGCATTACATTCCTGATTTTGTTGTTGCTTGAAACATTTCAAGTCTTATAGTTTATGCCCAAAAAGAGATCAAATTTCCCCACAGTACACCATAAACTCTCCCCAGATGTGGCGAGGGCTAGCATACAATGTGAGTGTCATTGCCACTTGCTAATAAAAACATGAAAATATTATTATATGGCAACGTTAAAGCAAATATGCTAGCAACATGTTTTAGAGCCAAAAATAATATGTATGAATATATATAAAGTATCACAAGCGCTTTGCATGTGCGTCCAGTCCTTGGGCTAATTCAAAACTTAACCATGAGTGAGTAGGTGGACAGGTAGTTGGAAAAAAACACACGCGAGTGAAATTTTCAATTATGTAAAACAAACTTTTGTCATGCGAAAGCTGACAGCTGACCAAAACGTAGGTTTACAAATTTCGTGGCATTTCTGCTGTTTGGAACCTTTTTCATTGCACTTAAAGTTTGTCTATGGAAGAGACAACAAAACTAAAACTGCCTGTCAGTTTTCCCATCATGAAAAGAAATATTAATTAAATTACCTGCCTCTCAACTTTTTTCTTTCGTTCGCCTTGCAGTTATCTAACATCATGACTTTTGCATTAAAATGCATTGAGTGAAGCGCAATTAGTTTGCAGCCGGAAGTTCGCCCAGAGCTTTAACAACCAAAAGACATTTCATTTTGGAATCAGCAACAAGAGCAAAATCCGACATGGAAATGGATATAACAAAGCATCAGCTGCGCGAGGATTTGTTGCCAGGCGCCGAGGAGGAGGCGGAGTTTGGTAAGTACAGCCGGGTATAGTGGACAATTGACTTTGTGAACTATGTTGGGACTCATCTATCAAAAATTGACAAGTATGACTTTTTCTATTTTCACTTTCCTAGAAAAATTCTGCTTAGTTGTTATGATACTTTTATGTGAAAGCTTTGTGTTATTATTATTTATTAAGTTGCTCTAAGAAATAGTAATTGAATAGTTCATTTGATGGAAAATGGCAGAATGAGTGTGTCAATTTTTCCAGTGACACTTTAGGAGTAATTTGTCTCACCTTATGACTTGCATTCCAATTAGCTTAAAAGGTGAAAGTAATTCTGAATTTAACAATATTATTAAGCTTTAACCTATTGTTAAGAACGATTGAAGCGAATTTTGGCAAGTGTATTAAAACTTTGGCATAAACAAAGTTAGCTTTGCCGTTTCGTTTATTATTACTTTATTTCGGAATGTTAACAATGATATTCCTAAAACCTATTCTTAATACTGGAATCGTTAGCTGCCATGGCTATTTGCTCGTCCTTTTATTTTTTTCTCCTGGAATTCGGTTGTAGGAAAATAGCTTTTGTGATGAATTTGTTTATTAAGGTTCATATTGGTCTAATGAGGGCCTTATTGGCACGAGGGAAGGGCATGCGTTAAGCATCTACTATGTGGGAGTTGGAAATAATGCAGCTAAATTGTCGAATGGCCTTTAAGTAGAGGTTAATGCGTAGGTGTTGAATCCCCTACGCAAGGTGAAGCGCCTGGTTGAGGCAATGTCATTAAAATGGTATTGGTTGCCTGCAAAATAGCGTAGGCTTTAGCCTTGCATTTATGGTGGTTTAACCGTTTCAATAAACTGCGCTTAAAGTGGGTAGCAGCTGAGATGAATTCATTTCATAGCAAGTTTAAAGTGATCATGAAAAAAAAACAAAATTTAGTTGTTAGGCTTCTTACTTTTTCTTGGGTTTTTTTTCAGTCAATCGAAAGAGTTGACTTATACTATTAAGTAGGCAATATTGAGTTTCGCCCAGAAGAAAAATATTAAAGATGTTAAGTTAAAGTGGTATTAGAAACATGGATCCGCTAGATTGATACTTTTGTGGACGGCAAGCCGAAAAGTGACAACTTCTCTTACTTTGTTGTAGTTTCGAAGGAGCCATAAGAAAGCAAACCACATACGAAAAAGATTCCAAAAATTGTATCAACAAGAAAATAACGCCCTTAGGATCCTGAAAAGGCTTCAGAGGTCTCTGCAGAGGTCGGAGCCACCACTACAAATTGAAAATCAGGGCTGCAAACCGGTTTTGAACCGAACCGGCTTAAACCCGGTATTCCGACTATTAATTTACTGTGAACCGAACCCCTTTAATAATAAAAGCTGAACCTGTCCCGAACCTACATTTTCGGTTCGGTTCAACAAAAATGATAGACTAAAAACAACTGTGACCTACTGCCTTGCGACTTTTCGGTTATCTGGTCGGATTTGGGCAACTTAGTCTTAAAATCGTCAGAAAAGTTTAATAAAAAAATCGCGATTAACGTTCAGAATTTCTTATAAAGTCTCCAATAGCCTCTGCTTTTTTGAGATCTTCGACTTCAAAGCTTTTAAGTGATTGACAAAAACAAGAGTTTAACACAACATTGGTAATATTTTTCCGACTACGAAATGAAATTGAACTTATTCCCATGTGATCTACAAATCGCTTCCGATTGAGAAGAGCTCGGCTTTGGCCCTTTGGGGCTATCAAACCTTTAAAAAAAAGCGTCACGCGTCACTCTGATTTACACATTTTGGGGTGTTGTTGTTTAGGGCTTTAAGGTGGTCGCGTAGGGGAGTGGGATTACTTAGTATTGAATACTATGAATTGATAAGTGAGTATCGATTATACTATCGAGTATCGAGTACTTAGAGTCGAGTACTTCTTCCTCTTCTTCTTTGGCCATCACAACCGTTTTTCGGTCTCGACCGCTGCCACTAATGCCCGCCACTCGCCTCTGTCCCGAGCGACATTCCACCAGAAGGACACTCCCAGCTTCGCAATGTCTCCCTGCACCTGGTCGCGCCATCTCCGCTTCCCCCTGCGGGGGAATGCCTTCCAACTCTATCGCATGCCGATTGTTCACACGCTTTGCTGGAGCCTTATCATCCATACGGGTAACATGTCCTATCCAGCGCAGCCGCTGTTGTTTTATGCGCTTGACTAGGTCAGTGTCCCCATAGAGCTCATACAGTTCGCGATTCATTCGGATGCGAAATTCGCCGCCACCGCTTAGAGGTCCATAAATCCTCCGAAGAACTTTTCTCTCAAACACGTCAATTGCCGCCTCATCTTCTTTTGTCATTGTCCATGCTTCTGCGCCGTATAGCAGGACTGGGATGATAAGCGACTTGTATAGCGCAATTTTCGTTTTCCGAGAGAGGGCTCTGCTCTTGAACTCCTTATTGAGCCCGTAATAACATCGGTTTGCAAGAGTAATTCTTCTTCGGATTTCCAGACTGGTGTTGTTGTCGCTGATTATCGTCGTTCCGAGGTAGACAAATTCCTTAACAACCTTGAAGTTGTAGTCTCCCATTGCAACAGAGCAGGCTTCGGATGTACGTTGTGATGGCAGCTTCTCAACGTTCAGCTTTCGGCGTGTGTTAGACTGTGCGGCATGTGCCACACTGAGCCGTGTGCGTACTTTGGCTGCAACAAGGTAGAGTCGTGTATATAGAGTACTTAGTATCGAGTACCTAGTTTTGAGTACTTAGTGTCGAGTACTGAGTATCGAATTCTGAGAATCGATTACTTGGCATCGCAACGAGTATGTCGTGTCGAGTACTTAGTATGGAGTACTATTATCTATTACTGTGTATCGAATTTTGAGTATCGAGTATATAGTAACACACAACCACAATAATGTGAAAGGCGGAGCCTATCGTACACAACATGTTTCACAATAAGGAGTGTCAGCCCCACTCACACCTATTTGTTATTAGCACTGTGTAAAGCATGGGCTGAACCAACCGAAAACTTCGCCTAAAAACCTCGAACCTCAAATTTCCGAATCTTAACTATTGATAAATTTTGGTTCGAACCCGCGAGATTGAGTTCCGGAAAAATTGATTGGTGTGCAGCCCTGTTGCCCTGTTGAAAATAATGCTGGGTTTATACTGCGTCACAGAGTGTCACATTTAAGGGTCACAATGTCAAATTCGTATGGAGCTGTGACATTGTGACACTGAAATGTGACACTCTGTGACGCAGTATAAACTCAGCATAACTAACACCCAAATGTGTATATACTAGAGCTGGGAGCGTAAGCGAGTTTTCTGTCACGTTACGAACTATTCACGAATTTTTGGACCCTTTTACGTCACTCAGGATTCATACACGATTTAAAGACCCCTCACGAATGCTCACGTGTAGAGAATAATGCCGAGGTGCTAGAAGTCAACCAGATGAATCAAATCGTAACAGCCTTGAATCAATCCAAAACTTTCATGTAGGACATCTTTTTCAAGTGCCCGATATTTTTGTCTAGCTTTTTGGATGCTTTATAAAAAAAGAAAAAACACATTTACAAGTAAAAGAAATTGAGCTACAATTGATGTTATGATGATATTGTGAGCCACATCTAAAATAATTAGAGAATATAAACATTTCACAATAAAGCAGTGGTGCCCAAACTCACAGAATCATGCTGTGCGCTTGTGATCGTACCCCGCCAAGCATATGCAGAGCGCTCCGAAGCAGGAGTGAAAAGAGACTGTCAAAACAGCACCTTGAAGGAGATTTTCCGGAGCGCTCTGAAGCAGGAGTGAAAAGCAGCACTTCGATGGAGCGTTTACGGAGCGCTCCGAAGCAGGAGTCAAAATGGAGCCTGAATGAGCGTTCTTTTTCAAATATATTGAAATGGCCTTTTTTCCGGCGGACATGCTTTTTTATGATCCTTTACGGAGCCTCCCTAGGAGGCTTAGCGCATCGTTGAGAGTCCTAATGGATCACCTTGCGGACCCCACTGGTTGGATGGGTAGCAGAGAAACACGATATAAATGTCACAACAACAAGCAATCGAACAAATGAATCGGGGGAGAACAAAAAGCCTAGCGCACGCGTCGTAAGAGAGCAAGCGGGCTATTTATAGAACTCACGTATTCTCTCTCTCTATGCGTGTGATTGCTGCGACGCCGGCCGAATGATGAGTTCCTATCCCATGGGATAGGCTTTTGGCATTTTGGGCACCACTGACATAATGCTATGTTTTCTTTTTAACATCAATATCTTCTTCAATATAAATTTATGAATAAGTTTGAACGACTTCTTTTGTTATAAATACAAAAAAATCATGGATTAATACCAGTACCGAAATCGTAACATTGGTACCGATACGGTACAACTACTAAAATTAATGCCGAAAATCTAGTTTTGGGTGATTTTTATTCCATTTTGCCCCTTCAGGATATAGAAAACCCTTTGAGAACAATTCTTTTTTATGTGACATAGTTTTTCTAATGCTAAAAAATGCATAAAATATCTTGTAAAATTCTCTTTTAACAAATATTTATGCTCAAATTTCGTTGGTCTCTGATCAATCACTGCTTAATAATGAATGATGTTTTAGTAATAGCTTATTTAAAAGCGCCTGGACTGGGATGTAAAGCGACTTGTATAGCTCTACTTTAGTTGTTCGAGAGAGGGCTCTGCTCTTGAACTTTCTACGGTGCCCGTAGTCACATCGGTCTGCAAGAGTAACTCTTTTTCGGATTCCAGATGTTGTTGTGGCTGGCAATCATTGCTAGACAATATCTTTAACAACCTTAAAGTTGTAGTCTCCCATTGCCAGGACCCAGGTACTTTCGCCGCTTCCATCTCTGAAAACGATTTGCTTACTTTCGTTTGTGCCGATAGTACCAATATCATCGGCATATGCTAAAAGCATTATATCTATGAAGAGTGTAGAGTCCGCGCACTGGCGACGCAATGCTTTCGATTTTTGATTATTCGATTATTGAGTTTTCAGCTGGAAGGCCTTATAAAGCCAAAAGTGCGCTCTACATTGAAGCACTAAAAATGGGGGTCGGCAATGTGAACAGTGAAGTTGCCACTTGCAGCTGAGACAATATTTCGATTCATATTAAGAAAACGGACAAGATGCTCTGAAACCTTTTCTCCTTTTTTGCAATGTACTTAACACTTTGAAAACTTGTCTCTTCTGGCTTGCAACTCCTATGGCGGCTAATTTAAATCCTTCACAAAGTTTGGTGCTTAGCTGGAGGCAGTTCGCTCCAAGTTTGAATGGAATCTTTGCACTGGAGCGCGTGGGAAATCAACACAATCAATGAACTCTCCATAAGCTCTCGTATCTAAGTGTGAAACAGTATTTACTAAGATCAAAGTACAAGTACCACTTCAGATGCTTTCGTTTCCAAGTAACCAAATTTCCAAAGTTCAAAGTACAGGAAAAAAGTGGAAATGGTAAAATTGATTATTTCGAAGAAGGGGAAATCAGTTCACAAAGAACCCAGTATAGGAACCCATTTGCACACAAATTTACTTCAACAACACCCCAAACAAGATGTAGCAATCTGTCTACAGTTATTTTTCATTCCAGAATACTTTCACATTTGCCCAAAAAATGGCATAATTTAATTTTCTTAAGAAACAAATTTCGCTCACTTGACAACTTGACTTGTATTAATCTGCGCCTGTCACTTTCGTTACGTTTTTTTTTTTTTTGAAAATTACTTCAACTTCTCAGCGTCACTTAAATTTTGTATTTTTCGCTTAATTTTACAGAACGTCTGTATGCGGCACCCGCTGAGATTGTGGCCCTACTCTCCATCTTCTATGGCGGCATTAGCATTGTGGCTGTCATCGGCAATACTCTGGTCATTTGGGTGGTGGCCACCACCAGACAAATGCGTACTGTTACCAATATGTATATAGCCAATTTGGCCCTGGCTGATGTCATAATTGGACTCTTTTGTATACCATTTCAGGTGAGTTGAAAACAAATCGAAATTCTCATTATGCAAATGAAATAAACATAAATGCAGCAAAATTTGCAAGTGTTAACACTTTGTGCACATAAATCGGTGCGCGTGGGCAAATGTCATTAGCCCAGTTTCAGTTTCAATTACAAAATTTTGCACATTGACATTCAACCGCAGGTAAATATCAGATTTTTGCCATAATCAAGCATCAAAATTTAATTTCCGGCGCTAAAACACGAACGTGGCCTGCCGTTTTTGCATTTAGAAAATTGAATGAGAGAACTCTCCCTTTCTCTTCGACACAAGATTTGATAATAGAATCATTCTCTACCTGCTGGCTGGCATTAAGCGTTTTTTTTTTGGCTTTCGTGCTAATGGGATTATGTGCTCAGAAAGTGAACATTTGCTAGTTTGCGTGCGTGCAGCAATTGGAAGTAAATTAGGTTTTTTATTGGGAAAGTGGAAGATACAATTGGCTGAATCTGAATATTTACATGGATTTGCAAATTGACTTGGAAATGAATAGGCAATTTGGCACAGAATTAAAGTAGAATTATTCTCTCTTCCTGAAGATGTCAGAAGTGGGCAGATAAGGACTTTTCTCTAGCCAAGTACGAAAGGGTTAATTAAAGTTTCATGCTGGAAGCATATCTTTACGGGTTGATATAAGAATTTCAGAATGCTTCCAAGACTTTGGTTCTTGATTTAAGAATTGTACAATTAACTACGAGTCGTACTTCAAAATTTCAAACCTACATCGACCTACCTGCATTGACGCGCGGAATGGTACTGACTCTCAGAAACTTAGTTAGGCAACACTTCGACAAGTATTTGGCTTAAAAGCATGTGAGTTGACTAAAGTGTTCGTCCGCCAGGGGCTGAGGCTGATTTGCTGCGTTTAAATGCTTTAAATTTGCTTTTTCAAAAAAATCGAAATGATAAAAATTTAGAACATCAAGCTAAAAGTAAACAATTTGAAGACACAAGACCTCAAGAACATCAAGAAGACACAGACGAAAAATTAGCTTTTGTCCAGCAAGTAACTCTTCCATTGTGCTTAACATCAAATGGATGCCACAGATATTTTGTGCTGAAAATAAAATCATTTCGTTGTCTGGCAATTTTGTTACCGGAATTCCTGGTATTTCATTCCATGTCCTTCCTCCGCAACCACACTTAACCGTGTGAATGATTTGCCACCTTCTGTACAATTAATTCTCATTAAATTGGCCATGAACTGAAAGTTCCTGTCCCAGCTAACTGAAAGTGTCATCAATAAGCTGGAAATGTTCTGTAATTTCTCATGTTTGCTTCTTCACCCGGCACTTGACATATTCTGGTTACCAATGTAGGGGTTAGTGCAAATTTGGAACAAGCAAATCACAGCATCACACATACACAGACAAACACACACACACACACACACAGATCCGAATCATCCTGAGGCATTGTTATTGTTCAGCGCAGCGTTAATGATGTTGGCCAGCTGACATTTGGTCGATTTAATAATCATCCCACTAACACGTACTCCCTTCTGCTTACTTACACAGTTTCAGGCTGCTTTATTGCAACGCTGGAATCTGCCCTGGTTTATGTGCAGCTTCTGTCCCTTTGTCCAGGCGCTGAGTGTC
Source organism: Lordiphosa collinella (assembly GCA_018904265.1). Classification (NCBI taxonomy): domain Eukaryota; kingdom Metazoa; phylum Arthropoda; class Insecta; order Diptera; family Drosophilidae; genus Lordiphosa; species Lordiphosa collinella. The sequence continues at coordinate 75,964 of JAEIFV010000695.1, read as the reverse complement.
AATGTGTCCGTGTTTACACTGACCGCAATAGCCATCGATCGGCATCGGGCCATAATTAATCCCCTGAGGTAAGTTCCTCAACGACTGCCGGACAAAATCCGGATTGATTGAAATACGCTTATGATTGCAGGGCACGTCCTACGAAGTTTATATCGAAATTCATAATTGCTGGAATTTGGCTATTGGCTGTGCTTTTTGCGGTGCCATTTGCTATTGCTTTTCGAGTGGAGGAGATAAATGAACGATTTCGGGGTAAGTACGTGAATGTATGAGTAAGCACACGACAAGGAACTAAAAGTGGTGTGTGTTAAAGTATGATTGATGTTTCTTAAGGTGGAGGGTTATTAACAAATAGCTTCATTTAAAGAAATCTGAAATGACGCAAAATAGTCGCCCAAATTAGGCTTTAAAACTTACATTTTATTTACTTTTAACCGCGGCTTTGTCCGCATTTATGTATTGTATGTAGGTTATTCAAAATTTGAAAGTCACTTGTTTCTTAAAATAAGTTTTAGCCAGTCCGATTGAAAATTGACTGCACCAATTTCCATATTCGGGCCTGTTCCTATTTGCGAATTCGATTGATCGGATTTGGAAGAAGGTCTGATTTTCCAAGAACTACTGGAGCATTCGATAGAAACTCTTAGCCTTTCGAATAACCGAATGAAGATAGTTTAAAATTTGAAGTTTAACTACTCCGATTCTGCATGATTTGATTGAAATCGAAAACGGGAATAGGCCTTAGTGACTAACACAGTGACCAAAACAGTGACCAAAACAGTGACCAAAACAGTGACCAAACAGTGACCAATACAGTGACAACAACTTATCAGTGACCAAGCACCAAGCAGGGACCAAACAGTGACCAAATCCGTGACCAAAACGGTGACTAAACAGTGAACAAATCAGTGACTTATCAGTGACCAAAACAGTGACCAAACAGTGACAAAACAATGACTTATCAGTGACCAAAACAGTGACCAAACAGTGATCAAAACGGGTTTTAAAACAGTGACCAAAACAGTGACTTGTCAGTGACCAAAACAGTGACCAGAACATTGACCAAACAGTGACTAAAACAGAGACTTACCAGTGAATAAAACAGCAACTTTATGTCCGAGTTTGCGAAGAGACGAATTCCGTTCGAATAGTAGTGGTCAGAGCACAATGAAAATGATCAGACTTCTCTAAAAGATCGTAGGATCGGTAGTAGTTCCGAACTATTTCCAACAACTTCAAGTGCTTCGGAAGAATGCGACGACTTTGCCGCTAATACATTATATAATTTTGCAATACCTGCGCTTAAAACGTACAACTATTTCGGAACGTTTATAAGAAATAGTTTGCTACTATGAATTCATAGAAGAAAGTTCAATAATCAACGTTGAATTCCTAAAAACTATGTCAATAAATGGTGAAATTTCTTTGGTTAAAAATAGGGGAAAGTTAGCTTCGGCTCTGCCGAAGTTTTTTAAACCCCTGCAGCTTCCATTGAAAACAAAAAAGCTTTTCTAAGACTACTTTTTGGACCTTACTTTTCTATGGGATCTATACTATAAAGATGTCTGATTTCGATTAAACTTGGTGAAATCATGGAAAAGCATAATACACTGTTAATTGAGAAATTTGGAGGCAATCCCATTTAAAACAAAAAGTTTTTCTCACTAGAACTTCTTTTTCCACCGATCATTCATACTGCTCCTATATGCTATAGTCATCCGATTTTGAAAAAACTTTGTAGAAATGTGTCCAAAGTATATAAAATAAGTGTATGCCAATAAAAAGGACGTTTTCATTAAAAAACAAAAAAGTTTTCCTCACTCAAACTAGTTTTTCGACCGATCGTTCCTATGGGAGCTATATGCTATAGTCATCCGATTTCGACCAAACTTTGAAGGATTGTGTAAAAGTATATAAAATAAGTGTAAGCCAATGATTAGGACGTTTCATCAAAAACAAAAAAGTTTTTCTCACTAGAACTAATTTTTCGACCGATCGTTCCTATGGCAGCTTTATATAGCATAAATCTCCTCCGTCAGTTTTAAAGCTATCCTCACCAAACTTTGCACAAAGTCTTTTGGTACAAATACGCTGCTCTTTTGTCGGAACCGGCCGGATCGGATGACTATAGCATATCTGTCATAGGCTCGGTCGAAAACTAGTTCTAATGAGAAAAACTTTTATGTTTTTAAGAAAACGTCTTCATTGGCCTAACTATTTTATATACTTTACAAATTTACAAGTTTGGTCGAAGTCGGATGACTAAGCTATAGTCATAGGAACGATCGGTCGAAAACTAGTCGTGGATTTAAATGGGATCGCCTCCAAATTTCGTAATTAACAGTGTATTATGCTTTCCCGTGTTTCACCAAGTTTGGTCGAAATCAGACATCTATAGTTAGATCCCATAGAAAAGTAAGGTCCAAAAAGATGTCTTAGAAAAACCTTTTTTGTTTTCAATGGAAGCTGCAAGGGTATACAAAGCTTCGGCCGAGCCGAAGTTAACTTTCCCCTATTTTTATTTTTTATTTGCCTTGACACAGCCAAAAGGGCCAAAGCTGAGCTCCTCTCAAGCTCTTGTGTGCTTCTAGTTTTCGCACTAGAGAAGGGGACCTTCAGTTTAACGCCGACACCGAACGGCAGTTTGAGAAGCTTTTTCATGGCTTGCTACTACAAAGTTGGCGCCAACAGCTAGTGAAGGTGACCGGGTGTGTAAGTTTTTCAAAGAAAAAACTTTTCATTAGATGTTCCGAGGCGGGATCGAACCTCTTGCACAGCTGTCGCACACACTAACCGCTGAGCCACACCCGGCACAGTATGTAATTACTAATCGATGAACTATCGCGTGATTAGGAAGGTATCGGGTGACAAAATGTGCTATCGAAAGTTCAATGTAGCTACTTACGTATGTTTATCAAGACATACTATAGAAAAAGCTGCCAGCGTAAGTCGTTTAAAATCAGTTTATTGTTATATTAGTCAATACATACACTGAAAACCAAATTTGATATTTTTCTTAACAGTTTTACTCCGATATGATAAAGTATTATTTATTAAATCGATATGTTAAAAAGATTCAAAACAGTGTTTTCAACATTTCGTTTTTGGTATCATTCTAATTATTTCTAATATCAATGCAAGTAAATGATTGAATTTTTGTTCATATTATGAGACTGTGATTGAGTCACTTTTATCAACGAATATCCCAACACACTGTGACACTGAATATTAACTAAAACAAGTATGAGAAAAATATTTTTTTTTTTAATTTTTTAAGCTTTCTGTTTTCTTTGATTTTTTTGAAATAGTCTCCATGGCCTTAATTTAAATTAAACTTAATTTTCGCTAAGTTACTTAAAGTCCTTTTGTTTTTAGTAAGAAGAATTTGTTCCCCCAAACTTTTTGATTTACTGAAATATCTATAAAATTTGTTTCTAATATTTACAGAGGACGATGTCATCTTCAATATAACGCGCCCCTTTTGCACTAACAAAAATCTCTCTGATGATCAATTGCAAACCTATCGCTACTCGTTGGTATTTGTCCAATATCTCGTACCGTTTTGTGTCATCAGCTTTGTTTACATTCAAATGGCTGTACGTCTGTGGGGCACCCGTGCACCTGGAAATGCGCAGGATTCACGCGACATTACGCTGCTCAAAAACAAGAAAAAGGTAGGTGGAATTGTACGCTGCCCACAGAGTCTATTATTAACGCCACGCTTTAATTTCCTCTCTTTTGCAACCCGGACAGGTCATCAAAATGCTGATAATCGTGGTGATTATTTTCGGACTATGCTGGCTGCCATTGCAGCTGTACAATATACTGTATGTGACCATACCGGAAATCAATGACTACCATTTCATTAGCATCGTTTGGTTCTGCTGCGATTGGCTGGCCATGAGCAATAGCTGCTATAATCCCTTCATTTATGGCATCTACAATGTGAGTAGGGGATGTCGATGATGTCGATTGTTTGATTCATTGGCGTGAGCTGTGCGCCTCAATTTCCATTTGCATTTTGTTTGTCTGGATTTTGATTTGTGTGTGTGTGTGTGTGTGTCACTGGTCCTGACGTTGACCCCCCAGGGGGTTGGTTTAAAAGCGTTACCAAAGAGGAAGGTTAGACAATCAAATAAAACTAACAATGATTATGTTAGGGTTAAGTAAGGTGAAGTATTGACAGTGGGCTTTGACAGGTCATAGAACTGAATTTGAAAAGTAAATAAACTGAGAGTTCTCATATAATTTTGAGTAAATAACCGACATAAATATTTGAATTTAAACATTAGTTTAACCGCTTTAGAAATTAATTTTCAAAGTTTCTCCAAAATTTACATATTTATTTTTCAGCTCTTGCTTCGAATCAAAGCCACAAATTTCTCCCTTTTTCTCATTTTCCTTTATGTAAACTGCCAAATTTACCTGCCACAACTTTGGAACTTTATTTAAAAAAAAATTACTGTACCTTATTTCAGCTCATTTCCAAAACTGCCTAACTTTTTTTTTTTTTTTTTTTGCACCCACCCAAACCAAAGTTAATTAAAATCACGTTCCACTGTTGCCCATAAACACCTACAAGCAGCAAATCTGCCGCAACAAAAGCTTCTGAGGAAAAATCCACAAATCGCTAACATAAAATGAAAATAGCTTGTGGCTGTAGGGAAAAGATGTTTGTGAGAATCGATAAAGAGCAAGAAAAGGCTCGTAAAGTTTTTGTTTTGTCGGTAGGCATATATGTAATTGTGTAAGTGTGACTGTGTTGGTATGCTTGAGCCAAGAGATATTCCTCACAGCATATTTTCGGGCTAAACTTTTGTTGAAAAGTATTTTATTTTACTGCCAACGCCAATGTCAAAGAAGACAAATAGCACTCTTAATATTGTCAATTAAGGGAGCGGGGAGAAAGGTTGAGGAGTTTGATGACAAATGGTCTCAGCGCATGCTATTAAAATGAAATAGATAAAAACTTTCATTAGAAACATCTCTGATATGATACTCTGGAAGCCACAGTCGCTAGACAAGGTATGCTAAATAGTGAAAGGAAACAAGAAGAAGGAGAATAGACTATTGACAGTTGACGATTATATACGTTATTTGCGAAAAGACGGGGTATCAACAATGGCGTAACAGACTATTAACAGTGGGATAACAGACTGTTAATAGTACAATGAGAATGATTAATCGTACGGTTATAAGCAAACTTCAGTCAAACTGTTTAGTGAACATCAGGAATTTAAACTTGACAATAGAATATTTCTTACATCTAGCAGAGAGTTACAGAAATGGTAAAAACTGTTGTAGTTGAGACAGAGGTTTTGAAAAGTTTCATGATGAGCATAGTTCTTGCGTTCTTTCCCTGAGTGTGCACGTTTTTTCTCTAAAATCATTCTATGGGTTTTACGAAGATTAAAAATTTCATAACAATTAACTGTAAGTTTTTGCTTTGCATTATTAAAAAAATCACATAAAAATATTGATGGAAAAATATGTCCCGTATGAAAAGTGCTTAAAATAATTTGTTTAAAAAAGTAGAAGAAATTTTGTAAAAAGGCATCACTTTACAACATTCCAAAACAAGTCACATTAAAATGCTGCCTCAGAGTACGCTAGTATCGGCGTTTGAACTGTTGTCTGCGAAAAGCACTTCTGTACTTGTCCCGTGCGAATGCCTTGCTTGGTTGCAATAATCTTATAAACGAAAAGTTTCCCAAAATGTTAACTAATAAAAAGTTTTAAGTTAAGCCTATTGTCAAAATGAAAATCCGATTTATTTTGTCTTTTTTTGTAAATTTCAATTCGTACGACATAAAAACTGATTCAACAAAATACAACGCATTTTACACTCAACGGCCGCTTTTTCTTTGGCCCTCCCTGAAGTGATCCCAGTAGTCTTTTAGTTTTGTAACTTGCTAAGCTTCCATTGAAACAAAAAAAAAGTTTTTCTAACTAAGACTACTTTTCGGACCTAACTTTTCTATGGGATCTATACTATAAAATAGATGTCTGATTTCGACCAAACTTGGAAATCAGGGAAAAGCATAATACACTGTTAATTACGAAATTTGGAGGCGATCCCATTTAAAACAAAAAAGTTTTTCTCACTAGAACTTCTTTTTCGACCGATCATTCATACTGCAGCTATATGCTATAGTCATCCGATTTTGACAAAACTATGTAGAATTGTGTAAGAGTATATAAAATAAGTATAAGCCAGTGATAAGGACGTTTCCATTGAAAACCAAAAGGTTTTTCTCACTAGAAATTGTTTTTCGACCGATCCTTCCTATGGCAGTTGTAAAATTATGTGAAAACATTCAAAATAAATAAATGCCAATTTTTGGTATATTACCATTGAAAACAAAAAAGTTTTTCTAACTAAGACTACTTTTCAGACTAAACTTTTCCATGACAGCTATACTATATAGATGCCCGACTTCTACCAAACTTAGTGAAATCATGGGAAAGGATAGTAAACAGAGAAGTGCTAACTTTGGTTTCCATTAAAAACAAAAACTGGTTTTTCGACCGATCGTTCCTTTGACAGCTTTATGCTAAAGTCATCTGATCCGGCCGGTTCCGACAAATGTGCAGCGTATTTGTACTAAAAAGACTTCGTGCAAAGTTTGGTCAAGATAGCTTCAAAACTGACGGAGGTGATAGCATAGGACAGAAGGACAGACGGACAGACCCTCTGCAAGGGTATAAAAAATTACCACATTTAACATGCCTCGGGATCTTAAAAATCAGATTTAAAAGTGAAAAGAGTGTTATGATTTGAAGTGTTGTAAAATTTTTTAATGAATCGGTTAAAAATACTTAGTATCGAGCCATTTCGAGATTTTTGTCTTAAATATATGCGGCCACACCAGCAAACTGCAAATTATTAAAAAGAAAACTGCAAGGCAACTCAAGGCGATGGAAGAATGTTATGACGCAAAGCGTTTCCATTGTTTGATTGTAGATCGGCTAACCTGCACTCTGATGTTGAAGGGACGCAACAATGGCAAGAAGCTAAGTTCCTGTCGCACTGTCAAGCGCTCGCTTGAGATGATTCATGGTGGATGTGTCGCCCTTGCGTCGCGTTAACCAGGCCATCTGGCTGCTGTGCGCACGCCTCAGTAACACCAATCTCATTGCCGAGTGCTTGGTCGATAAGCTGATCAATGCTGCAAAGGGTGCCTCCAACTCGTACGTCATCAATTCGAAAACAAGAAGACATGTCAGTAGAATTCAACAATACCGCAGCTCAACTGGGGATCGTGAATAGCCTAATTGTTTGACATAATATCAATAATGGTTAGGGAAGTCACCAATTTGAAGAGAGAGGTTGAAGAGTCTTTAAAGGGGCACACAGACAGTCAGCACATTATTTTAAAATGCAGCTTGGAACATTGTGTGGCCCATAATTAAAGGAAGCTCCAACCGATGTTAAACTTGACAGCAGACTCTCAGAGTCTAAAAGTTGAAAACAAATGCAGCTAGAATGGACCATATTTTAATAGTCAAATATTAGAGTTTAAATAGGGGGTTTAAGCCCATTAACCGTGGATAAACAGACCATTAACAGGGGTATTTATGAATTTTAAGGATAGAGAGAAAGACTATTTACAACATTACAACAGATTTTTTAACAGTGTGCTACAAGGCAGTAAATAGCGTGGTTTGAGTACTTTAACAGTGGGAGAACAGAGTAAGTAAGTAGTAAAAGTAGTAAAATTGCTTGTCAAGTTGACACAGCCCCAAAGGACCCCCCCGATTTCAACCAACTTGTTGCTGAGCGCCAAAAATTTGCGCAAGAGAAAGGGACCTACAGTTTAACGCCGAACCCACGACCTCTTGCACAGCAGTCGCTCACAATAGCCGCTGAGCCACCTGGCCAGAGTGTTAGTAAGTTAACAGTGATATTCGGGGGTGTCCTGGAAATCTCTAGAGATTTTGGCTTTGGTTGGTTTGCAAATTGCTAGAGAAATCCTTCGGTATCCCGGAACTTCGAGAGATTTCGTTTTCTTCGAAAGTCTAGTTCGAAAGTCACGTTCGAAAGGTGTGTGTTTAAGTTTATGGTCTACTACAAAAACACAGATATATGCGTGGGTTCGTGAATTCGCTATTTGTTGGTTATTGTATTGGCCGGTTTGTGTATTGGTTGGTTTGCCAAATCTACCAACAAAATACAAGGTTCGAAGCAAACCGATAGAGATTTCTAGGACACCGAGAGTTGGTTTTGGGTTGGAATTTGTTGGAAGAGGTTTTTGGGACACCGCCGATTAATTATTGTTATTAGCAGTGGAGTAACAGACTGTTTATGGTGGGAAGTGAGCCTATGAATAGAAATATAATTATAGAGTGTTAACGCAGGAATTGAAGACCATTAAAAGTGGGTAAAACAGACAATTAACGGAAGTGCTAAACAAGATTTTTGGACAGACACTTAGCAATGGGCCTACATACAGTAAATACTGTGATCTTAGAACATTAACAGAGGGATAACATACTGTTAAAAGTACATTAAGAGTGGAATAGACAAATAGACTGCTAACAGTACGAAAGCTGGGCTATCAACAAAGTAATAATAAACATTGGCTTCAAACAGTGGGAAGACAGTCTGTGAGCAAAAGGATTTTAGTGGAGTGATAATAGACTTTCTAAAGAAAAAACAGGCATTAAATAATCAATATAAGGGAAAGAAAATCTTTTCACACTAAAATATTGCAGGCTCAGATAGAAGTTTTAGATTTTTAAAAGTAAAAGACAGATGACAAAATGTTAAGAGTGGGATCAACTCCTGTTAAAACTTAGAATATCATCCCTGTTCTCAATTCCACTTCCACCAAAGTTTCGCGATTTGAAGCCGGTTTGTGGATCTAATTTGCTCAGTAAGTCACAAATCTTATAGGGAAGTGGAATTGAGAATAAGTCTGTATAATAAGCTCGAAATGGCTGGAATTGGCTGGATAATAGGGCTTTAATAGGCTGGAAAAATATCACATAATATTAACAGTGAAATAACATAATGTTATCAGACTATTCTATTTGGCATAACAGAATGCTAACAGTGGGATAATATGATTTTATCAGTGCGACAACAGGACGTTGACTGTGGAAATCTGGCAGTCAAAGCACTGATAACTTATAATCAACTATTACTATTATGAAGAAATAATCGCGAAAATACAAACTTCGAGTAACTTAGACCTAAGCAATAGCAGCTAAGGCTTTAAGCTTACTGTTAACTTATTGAATAGCATTTTAACATGGAAATCGATATTAAGAGCACTTTAAAAGAAGTTTAGAAAATTGTTCAATTCTCCACATCCAGGGCATCCCTTGGTCGACTCCTTTTTTATTTTCAAACAATCTTTGCATTTCATTCACTCTCGCAGCATAAAGTACAAAAATCTTTCTCTTCTCTCTTTGGCATTCCACAGGAAAAGTTCAAACGGGAATTCAACAAACGTTTTGCGGCGTGCTTTTGCAAATTTCAAACTAGCTTGGATTCACACGAACGCACCTTCTCCATGCATACGCGTGCCAGTTCCATACGCTCCACGTATGCCAACTCGTCAATGCGGATACGTAATAATCTCTTTGGTGGCCCCGGAGGACGACACTTGTCAGTGAATGGCAAAGCGGGCCTGCATTTGGGTCGCAATGGCAACGCCAGCCTCATCATTAGTAATCAGAACAACAATGGACATGGTGTGGTGCATCATTACCCACATCAAAGTGTGGTTACTTTTGCGGGGAGCGGTGGTAACGCCATCCCCACCGCCACCTTGCCACCATGGCGACGTAACAATTTCAAACCGTTGCATCCCAATGTCATCGAATGCGAGGATGACTTGGCTTTGATGGAGCTGCCCTCCACAACGCCGCCCAGCGAAGAGCTCTCCAGTGTGGCAGCCGGCGCTGGTGTACAATTGGCACTGCTCAAAGCGGAATCGCGAGAAAGCTCCAGCTGTATCTGTGAGCAGGAATTTGGTAGTCGCACAGAATGCGATGGAGCGTGCATTTTGAGTAAGGTATCCAGGGTGCAGTTGCCAATTACAAAGCCCAATGGAGCACACGGTCGTGGTGGTGGGGAGGAGCGTACAGCTGGACAGCCACTATGGCAACCGCTCTAAATTCAGCATGGCCAAGCAAATAGGTGGAAATTTCTGTGATTTTGTGTTAATTGAATTGTGATTGCAAAATACAATGATGAAGATCAGGTTGCTGAGAATGTTAACTAGGCATGAGTGTGAATAGCTGGTCACTTTGCTTGGCTATGAGCCAAATGTACAGTATTATACCAATTATATGTAAATCTTAGTGGAAACTGTGTAACTAATTAGGTCTTAGGTTTTAAAATGTGTCGTACTAGAAATGTATTTTTTACTTCATTTCACTTTGAGTGTGCTTAATACTATGCAAAAATGTCTACTTAAATAAATGAATTTAATTAAATTGTATAAATTTAAGAAATTGGCAATTTTTAATTGTTAGAAAGAATTTCAATAATGTTGCGAAGGTCTGCTGTCTGCTTAAAACTCGATACTAATTATACAACTTTAGCTAAGCTTGATTTGGTTTTTTTTTGTTACTAGAAATAGTAATTCTCAATTGCTTTAAGCTATGAAAAAATGAAATTGATTGCCAATGAAAAGAAGAACCATTTGTACTTGTATTTTTTTTTTTAAAGATTAAGTCAACTTTACCTCGAGCCAGCCTGATACAGTTACATAAGCTGTATCTAATTTCTTTATCGGTCACCGTTGTAAGATCAATAATGCTGATGCTAAACTTCTTTTTGTTTTGAGTTTCGGAAAAATTAACTAATGAATAAGTCAGGTTTAGCCGTTATAGTCAATTATTCCTGAAATTTTCTTTAAATAATGTGCTTTACTTAACTAGAATACCAATATCAAGCGAAACTTGCAATTTATTTTTCAATGTCCAGAATCTTGGCTGGTAACATCAACAATGCCTATAATAAAATATTGTACAAGCGCTGGATATGCTTTTAATACGGCCATATCACATCGAAGACCCTCCTGTGAAGACTTTTTTCCTTTCAGTCTTATAGATAAAACAATGAAACATTTTTGTTGAACTTGTCTGGGACTTTTTGCAGTGAAGTGCTGAGTGAAGTTAAACTGAGCGCGCTTTAAGTTCCTTTACTCAAAATTTTTGAAAAAGCTTTGTTTTTATCAGACCTTGCAAAAATTTGTCCATTTTCAAAGGCAGTCAGAAAAAAAGGTTACCCTGGGACACCATAAAAAAAGAAACCAAAATGACATTTCACCTCTGTCTTTTCTCAACGTGCTCGTTGCTCAACCAAAGAAATACTTTTTTCGCTCTCTTTGTGCATTTGTTGGCATGTGTGTTGCGCGTGTGCCTTAGCAAACTGCAAGTGTGTAAGTGTTGCTAATGTGCTTCTAACGAATCAACAACATTAAACCAAAAACACGAGAGAAACAAATATATTTTTAATCTGTTCAGAGAGTGAGCTAGTTTGCTTAATTTCTTTCTGTCATTTTGGAGAGCATAAAGCAAAGAAAAAGTTGATTGATTATGTTTAGTGAGCTATGGTTTTTATTAATAGTTGAAGGCAACTTATTTACTGAAAAGGCTTTTCCCTCTGAAGCTCCGAGTCATGTCTCAAACAAACAAGAAAGGTCAAGCCCGAATATTGCATACTCTGTACCTGTGAAGTGCTGCCCATCACCGTTGCGACCGGTGCTGCCCTTAATTGTTTATTTTCCTTATAACTCGACAACCGGTCATCCGATCTTTACTACGAACCTCCTATTAATGTCAAATCCGCCCCAATTCTTATGAAGAAGCTTTGAACTTATAAAGTTCTGGTAATTGTCTATTATATGTCCTTCTCTCTTAAAATTTGGGAATTAATTTTCCTCGATGGAGTCTAAGTGCAGAAATGAATGGACGGTCATCCAAGGTTTCTTTTTAAATGAATTTGGAAACTTGCTGTTTTTGCACCGAAATTATGCATGTGCTTTCCTCAAAAAAATAATAAAAAATATTTAATTTGTGAACAACTCACACCTAAAATTTAACTGCAATAACATTTCCAGGTTCATAATTCAGACCTATAGCATAATAAAGCTCGATGTATTTGGTCTAGTTGACGTGGATGAGGCTCTGAACTTTTTCCCATTAGAGATAAAGTTGAAGGCCTACTCCAGACTTGCTGCTCTCAGCTATGCTTTTTATGCCTCAGCATCGGAATCCTGAGGAATGGGGCTATAATTATAATATTGAGATCGCAGGAGAAAATTTTTATTACAGAAAATCACACGTTAATTCATAATAATTCGCGGTCTGTCGGGGAAAACTAGTTCCCGAATTTTTGGAAAGGAAGGGCAAATAATAGACAATTACTAAAGTTTCTATTCTCCTTTGATATGCAATATATACATATTTCGTTTTCCACCTAGGACCTCAAATTAAACTAGGCCAATATGAACATACGGCCCATAACATTTTTGAGTTTATTTCAATGCTTACTACGATTAATTTTTATGGGCCTTTGTCCGTGGCGTTTGTCATGTCACCACAGGGTCCTACCGATCTTGCCGCCGATTGCGTTTAGCAGCCTTTGCCAGCGATGCCATAACTGCTAGGAAATTCCAAAGCAGCATTAGCTTTGCTTTAGCTGTAGGCTGACTTAGCATAAAAGTCTTAAAAGTCACATAATACGAAAATATAGAGAGATTTTTGGGACACCCCTGATTGATTCATTTTCAGTATGCAGTTAAATGTCTTTGTAGTACGGCAAACCACGGACTCACTTAATCGCGTTTAGAAATTTAGTTTCACTCTTCAAGGTTTTAAAAGAAAGTTTTATCAATGAATTACTTAAATGAAAAGGTTTCATTTCCATATTATTATTATCTGCATTATAAGTTACTTGAAGTCTGTAGATCAAAAGAAATTTTCTGTTATATTTTCACTTGTGTGAGTTCCAAATGATATGGCCTAGAGGGCTAAACTTTATATGTTTTTTAAAAATTCGTGGAAAGAAATCGGGAAAAGATTTTGTAATTCTGTTTTTTTTGTATTTGGTTGTACAATTCATTATAAAAAATACAAAACTAAACATTTGTGAATGCGAGGGCTGTTCAAAAAGTTCTCGGGATCAAAAATAGGCTTTTCCAAAAAAATATGTGTCGATGGTACCCACGTTTCCGGGAGTTACAATTATCAGAAAGCAAACCGGAAGATGGGAAATTGGTTAGTATGAATGCTTTAATCGTCCGTAGCAGAATTGTGAAAATAAAATTGAATTTGAAAAAATGGCGGCCATTTAAAAATGAAAAATAGGGGAAAGTTAACTTCGGCTCGGCCGAAGTTTTGTATACCCTTGCAGCTTCCATTGAAAACAAACAAGTTTTTCTAACTAAGACTACTTTTTGGACCTTACTTTTCTATCGGATCTATACTATATAGAAAAGCATAATACACTGTTAATTACGAGGCGTTAATTTGGAGGCGATCCCATTTAAAACTAAAAAGTTTTTCTCACTAGAACTTCTTTTTTCGACCGATCATTCATACTGCAGCTATATGCTATAGTTATCCGATTTTGATAAAACCTTGTAGAAATATGTTAAAATATATGAAATAAGAATATGCCAATAAAAAGGACGTTTTCATTAAATACAAAAAAGTTTTTCTCACTAGAACTACTTTTTCGACCGATCGTTCCTATGGGAGCTATATATTATAGTCATCCGATTTCGACCCAACTTTGTAGAATTGTGTAAAAGTATATAAAATAAGTGTATGCCAATGATAAGGACGTTTTCATTAAAAACAAAAAAGTTTTTCTCACTAGAACTAGTTTTTCGACCGATCGTTCATATGGCAGCTATATGCTATAGTCATCCGATTTCGACCAAACTTAGTGAAATCATGGGAAAGGATAGTAAACTAAGAAATACGTACTTTGGAGGCGTTTCCATTAAAAACAAAAAAGTTTTTCTCACTAAAACTAGTTTTTTGACCGATCGTTCCTATGACAGCTATATGCTATAGTCATCCGATCCGGTTGGTTCAGACAAATGTGCAGCGTATATGTACCAGAAGACGTCGTGCAAAGTTTTGTGAGGATAGCTTTAAAACTGACGTAGGAGATAGCATAGAAACAGACGGACAGACGAACGGACGGACAGACGGACAGGGCTAAATCAACTTAGCTCGTCATGCTGATCAAAAATATATATACTTTATGTGGTCGGAGATGCTTCCTTTAATGCGTTACAAACATCCGCACAATTTTATAATACCCTTTGCAGTCCATGGTACAAAAATAATAGTAAAAACTTTGAGGTAGAAACGATAGCCACGTTAATTCTGCGTCCATAAAGCCCTACATAATCGAAACCGGCTCGGTAGAACTTGAGAAAACATGGGCACCATTTTGAAAAACGTGGTTTCGAGAAAAACGCGTTCAAAGTTTTAAGTTCAATTTTCTGGTACACAACAAAAAGTAAACATAGATTTTTACATATGCTAATCAGCAATTCCAGCTCCATATACTGGTCCTTCCTCCTGCTCAAAAAAGCGTTCATTAGCGGCTCTATCGGCTCTCCGGGCAGTACGCCTCTTTCGATGATGAGGCCATTTCGATATCCGAACGTCTGCATCGAAATGCATCGCGTTCTATAGCATATTTATGTGATTGTGGGCCAATTGTGACACCCATTGGGGTCATTACTTTTAAGATATAAATGAAGCCTTCGTTGAAAATGCATGTAGCAAGAAAATGAGCAATTTCAACGGTGTGTGCACCGCAGTGAATGTGCTTAGGAGCAAAAGTCCACAATAAAGAATTAAAAGACTCAATGTTACTTTGAGTTTCTGCTTCCGGTGCATCTATGCAGCAAGTCGTCGGCCGATAAAGCCTCATAAATGGGTTTTATAGCCTCCAGTACATTGTCATTGAGTCGTGAGTATGTATGAAGAGTCAAGTGCCGCCGATAAGAGCGGGAAGGGGTTTTTCCATATTCCTCTCTATCCATAGTTCACCGCACAAACAACGATAAAAAATTAACTGTCTATTGGGCATAGGCAATCTCTCAGCGGCAGCGCTGTTGTCACACAGCAAGTATATGATCGTCGTGCCGGAGCTTTGCTGTTTGGCGAATAACGGTAAAAACAAAGAAGAAGCAAAAACAAAAGCCGAACGTTGGGTGCAGCTGCGCTCCGAAGCAATACGACAAACTTTTCGCCTAATGACTGCAGGCAAATGAAGTGTTTGTGAACGCGTGATTTAGGCAAAATATTCTCTCACTAAAATGGCTATAACTCCGAAAGTATTTCGAATTTCGAAAATTCTTTTGGGATAATATTTTTGAATATCTAAGCTAAAAAATAAAAAATTTTTCTAGACCAGAAGAGGGCCTTAAATGTACCACAGTTTAAAGTTGTCTTTTGAAAAACTCATAAGAAAAGTTCTTACTTTTTATATTATCAGAAAATGTTTTGTGCTTCTTAGATCAGCTGAAAAACTCATATAAGATATCATACAAGTGAAAATACAGCTTTATGAATCGAATTTTGAAAAATTTCCAACAATTTTTATTTTGATTTCAGGCTTTATAGGTACTCCCAAAATTGACTAGGAAAACCTTTACTTCATTTCTCATATTAAATAATTTCCATGTATTTAATAGTTGTTTTAGTTATAGCTTAATTTTTGCTTAGTATACGAAATTCCAAATTAGGACAATGCTATTGATTTACTTCTCACATGAACTCTGTGCCATGCACTTTTGTAGTAGCTAGTGGAAATTTTCCTCCCCCCTTTCAGCAAACAACTAAAATTATATTTGTAACTTTACCTTTTAATTAATAGGCACATAAAATCAATTAACTTAGCATTATGGTAAATTATGAATTTAGTTGTAAAAAGAAATTACCAAAAATATGAATATTTATACTTGAACTCTGTATGTGTGTGTGTGCACAAATGCAAATCGAGTGGATGTCCTGTCTGTCCTGTGTGTGTTTCTGGCATAAAAAAGGCTAATTAATGTAATTATTGTACTAAATTACCAATGAAAGAATAAACATTTCGAGTCATTAAACAAACTTAATAAAAAATAAAATCTGCACAAATTGCATTTTTAGTGGGAGCGGATGGGGCGAAATGCTGTTAATTTTCCCGTAAATGAAATATAAATTTCCACTGTCAACGGAAGCTTTCAAATGGCCTAAAGGCTGTTCTTTTATGGCACTTTGAAGCTTGATATAAGAAAATGTACTTTGACCAGGCCAAGTAAAATAGCTTAAGCTGTTAAAAGCTCGCTTGCTATTTAAAGCTTTTTTGGCGGCGAGAATTTAGCTGAGACACAAACCGGAAGTTTACTATTAAAGCTTAAGAAAATTTAAAAAAGCTAAGAAAGTCACCAAGCATTAACCCTTAGAGGGTGTCTTTGAAACACGGGAGGCAGTTATAATCCAAATTAAATTTAAAATCTAAAACCATTTCTCCAAGGAGTGAGCTTCTGTCACTAGTCCGTATCCTCGAATGAGTCGTCTCAAAAATAACTCCTGCCTGAATCATAAAATAGTTTAGAAAGACTTTTATCATAACATATTTTCTCATATAAGCTTCAGAGATGGTCAGACAAAAACAAAATATATAAAATCATAACCTAAAGTCAATCACACCTGCCACTAACAACTGCAGTTAACTTAAATCGGATATGTCCAATTACCGTCGACTAATCTTTAAAATAATATTCAAGTTAACGATAAGAACACGCCAACTTTTCTACCCCAACCAGCCAACAATTTCTAACATTTTAAAAGAATTTCCACTCTATAACTAAACTGGCCTAATGGCATAGCAAGCAAAACCAGACGTATCCAGGCTGACATCGGTCAACAAAAATATGACAACAATGTCACGCAATAGTCCACTCGTTACGGTGTGTGTGTGTGTGTGTGTGAGAGTTGTTCTTGTGCCTCGTTTTTCCACATGCAATCAAATAACATATGGCGCTTCTGCTGCACTCCAAAGACCCGCACACGCGAGGAACTGGTTAACTAGACACGGTCGGTCTGTCGGTTGGTCGTCGTCCTATCCTCGCTTTGGGGGCCACACATTGGCTGTTGATAATTGAATAATTAACCATGTTTAAAAGTCGAAGTGTGAGTGAGAACGAATGGGTGAGTAGGCCCTCGGGTCAGCGGGTCAACTGCAACCGCAATGTCAGACTGAAAACCGCAACAGGCTCTCGGACATTGAATTGAAAGAACGGTAACAATATGCGTTGGCTACTTACATGCAAGCATACCATCCATATGTGTGTAGGTAATATATACACTAATTGGGTTGAGGGTTAGATATAATTGACATTTGGTGGGAAAATCTTCGCGGCAATATGACTGTTTATTATTGATTGAAATTGAATGGCAAGTCATATTCTGTTGGTTCCATATATTAAAAATGTTGAAAAGTCTTCAATGTGTTTTTAGCCTTGGAAGTGGACAGTTCAGTTTGAATACTAGTTTAAGAGCGTAAAATGCACGAATCGAGTCCCAGTAAAAGTAAGTGTTTAGTGAAGCCAAAGCGGCTTATGACAATTGAAGGGTTAGATATAGTTACCTTAAAATTTAAGAAGTCTTACTAAAAACTCTCAGATCAAATAAATCCTGAGGGGTTTCTAGAAGGATCTGGTTGAGATAAAGTTTTGTGCTTAATATTCTTTGGTTCTAAGCTAAGTCTGTATCATTCTTAAGAGTGAAAACAACCGTAATTCTAAAATGAAAATTTTTTCAAACTTGTCGTTATTCAAAAACTTATAAAAAGTACTTTTCTAAATATGTTGTAACATTACATTAGACGAAGTAAACTTACAACCATGCTTGCCAACCTCTTAAGCCTTTCGAAAGAAACATTCCGTTTAAATACTTTGGGTTCACATTTCCGGACCAGTTTCTTGAAGAATATACCAAATGTTGTGGTTTAAGTCTTTCGCAGCGCATCTTCTACGGTCCCAAAAAGCATAAATTGCAAATAACCAATTTTTGGATCTGATTTTTAAATCAGTTTTTCCGACAAATTATTGAGAAAAGTATCAAAGTTTATAATGAAGTAATTTTTTCTTTAAAATTCGGTTCGGAAGATCATTTTACTAAATGTATATATTCTTGATCTGAACTGAAATAGTTCTAAAGTTTAGGAATAGTTAGGCAAAGTAATCAGCGAAAGTTGCATTACTCACCTATATTTTTAAACATTTTCTGAGGCTTAGCTTATGAAGAGATATTTTATTTTGCCTTATGGTTACGTTATCGTGGCCTTTGCTTTCAATTAATGTTGATTTAATACATTCAGTTTTCTCTGATTGCACCATAAGTTTTTGACGCAGGGAAAAACGGTCAATTGGAAGTGTCCCAGAAATCTCTTCCAACCAAATTCCTACTCAAAATCAATTCTCGGTGTCCTAGAAATCTCTTTCGGTTTGTTTCAAACCTCTCGTATTTTAGTCAAAGTGAATGTTAGCAGGCTCAAGGTCGAGGTTTGATTATAGTTCAGTAATCAACCAGAAAATTCAACACTTTCAGTTGCTGTCACACCAATAAACCATTTGAAAATCCTATTTATACTACCCAGCCGGCGACAAACGAGTTGAGAATTCCAAGTGCACAAATAGCACGAACTTTCAACTAGTTTTAAGCTCCGCTGTTTAGGATAGCTGAAGGTCTCTGTTTTTTGTGGTCTAGAGATTTTGGTCTTGGTTGCTTTGCAAATCGCTCGAAAAATCCGTCGGTGTCCCAGAACTTTGAGGAATTTCATTTTCTTATTATAAGTCTAGTTAGAAGGTAAATGCATAAGATTATGGTCCAACTACAAAACCAGGGCTGCGTCGCTCGCAAATAATTTATAACAGTTTTTGTTCATAGATTTATTGGTTGTTTCAGACTTGCCCGCCCAGTTTGTGTCTTTGCTAAGTTCGCTAAGTTTGCGAATTCGAGAGGTTTGAGAATGGGTTTTTTGTTGGAATTTGGTTGGAAGTGATTTCTGGGACACCTCCGATGAAGACTATTCTGTAAACTTTAATAGTTCTCAATCGAGGTTATAATTTGAAACTAGTTAGGCGTCCTTTTATGAAATTTGTAAGGGAGGTGGGACTTTGTAAGTAGGAAGGAGGGTCGGAATGTGCCAAAATTAGCTGGGGTCCTCGGTGGAAATCGAAGGGACTACACTAAGAAAAAAACTGCGGTCCAAAATGCAGCTCAAGCGGACTCCTTCTTAAACCATTTCGTTCATGAATTTTCTTTCAAAAAACAAGCCCGACGTTCACGGCAAGACACCAGCTCTGGTCACACTACACTACAACATACAAGCGCGCCCGTTCAAAAAGAGAACAGTTGTTCGGAAATCATGAACAATTGGTGTTCTGATGCTGGTTTTGCACTTATGCTGCTTAGAAATTCCCAAGCAGTTATAGAAATGCTGGCTTGAGCAACCCTCTGCTTCTGCTCTAATGATTGAACCGGGTTTCTCAACCTTCTGCTTGATTAAGGTCAAGCAAAGTGACTTATGCTATTTGGCAGAAATTGAAGGAGAATTAAGCAATAAGTAATCCCGAACACATTCCAATAACTGAGCATTTATGGCATCGTCCACTATACAAAAAAAAAAAAATCCATTAAGATCCATTTCAAATGGATATTTTGTAATATTCCTTTTATACTCTGTACCAGAGGTACACAGATTACCATATATAAAGTTTGTGCAAAAGTATGTAACAGCCAGAAGGAAGCATGAAAGCAATTTCCGACCCTATAAAGTATATATATTCTTGATCAGCATCAACAGCCGAGTCGATCTACCCATGTCCGGCTGTCCGCCCGTCTGTCTGTCCGTATGAACAAACAGATCTCAGAGATGGTAAGAGATAGATGTGCGACGTGTATGGGACAAAAACTTCTTATACTTGCAGTCATATCAAGTTTATTTTAAACTTAAATTAAACGCTTGTCGAGTTATAAGGAAAACAAACAGTTATTGGCAGTACTGGTCGCAACGGTGATGGGCAGCACTTCACAGGTACAGAGTATGTTATATTCGGGCTTGACCGACTATCTTTCTTGTTTGATAAAAAAGATTATTTTTCTTATCCTTTTGATGACTTTCAGCTCCGTTGGGTAGAAATCTAAACTCAATTTAACATTAAATGGACATTCTAATATCCAAAAAAGGATATTAACTAATTTTTATTCCAAATGAATACAAAAATCAGCCTACGGATCATCAGCAACTATTCTTTTATTTCGCTGTGTATAAATAGCTTAAATCTTTCCAAAAACATAGATGATATTAACTAAGACTCAAACCAAATCCTTAGGTTTGATAAGTTAAGGAACCAGTCCTCGAGCCAAACTTTATACAAGAAGATGGTTTCGAAACCTCGGCTGAAGAATTTAAGAGGTCTGCTAGAAGTGGTAAAAAATAAATTTCCGATTGCCGGAAAATATTGAGTCCCATAAGAAGTAACTTAATCCTTCCAACTCAAGCTCATTCTCAGGAAATCTTAATTGTAAAAGAGATCCGTCTCGGAGGACCAAATACCTGATTCGAATAGGTTCTACATCAGGGACAGGCACATTCCTATCTCGTGTGCATACGAAAAATCTCAAAGCAGCGCTGCTTCCACACACACAGAATAAGCTGTAAGAGCTCTGCAGCGATGCGTGGTCGGCTTGCGCTGCGACGCAGACGTTGCTATTGAAATTAGGACCAATTTTTGCGCTGCTCTCACACACACCAATGCAAAAATGTAAATGTATTTCTTGCCTGCCTCTGTTCTACAGGCTTAGCTTTTAAATCTGTTGACTGCTTTGCTTATAATGCTAAGTTAATCAAGTATGCAACAAGAATTGTGAACTCTTCCTCAACAAATCTGCCCTTAAAATTCACAACTGGGTTTAAAGATTTGTTAATGGACTGAAGATTGATTATTGCTCTATGGTTTAGTTATCTTGACCTTTGGTTAAATTCTATATAAATTCAATACAATGTGACCCAAGTTTACAAATTTAGAGTGGTTGCCAGAAGCTGGGAAAGCTGAAGGCAACGTAAAACATGAAGAAATAGCGCAAAACTCTACGCCGAAGCCACAAGTCTAATAAAAAACGCAACGGCCAGTCTTAAGACTTCTTTTCCACTTCCTGTTCGATATGATGATCCTCTTCGCCCTCCCATTAATGAATTTATGTTCTTTGTACAATTTTGTATCCACCCACCAGCCAGTGCCTCACGCAAGGCCTTTTCCTCGACAAGTTCCTCACGACACAGCAGCTACAATAGTAGCCAAGAGGAACCACTCTTCGAGCCGACAGCAAACAGTCATGAGGCTGATAAGCAAAGCGATGCTGGCAATGTGGGCGATACCATGCCCCGACGCCCAGACAGTTCAACACCCGTAACGGATTTCTATAGCGATGCGACGGTGCTCATTACGGGCGGGACCGGGTTCGTGGGCAAAGTGCTAACAGAGAAATTGCTGCGCTCCTTTGGATTGCGCAAAATTTACATGTTGATACGTAGCAAGGACAACATGAGCGTGCAGCAGCGTTTGCAGGGCTTTTTCAATGAATCGGTAAGTGGAGTGACTGGAGTGGGCTGGGCTGGAGGCGGCTGTCAATCCTGGGCGACAATGCCGGATCCGACATTTGTTTGGTTGTCTCTCCAACAGATATTCAATACAATGCGCGAGGAGTGGCCCGAGCTGTTGGAGAAGGTGCATCCTATACGCGCTGATTACAGTGCCATCGACCTGGACATTGATGCCACCGACCGAGCAATGCTCTC
The DNA here is from genome assembly GCA_018904265.1 of Lordiphosa collinella. NCBI lineage: Eukaryota > Metazoa > Arthropoda > Insecta > Diptera > Drosophilidae > Lordiphosa > Lordiphosa collinella. Next base: position 54,129 of record JAEIFV010000695.1, on the reverse strand, counting down.
GTCGGAGGTTCAGGTGAGTGAGAAACTTTTATTCCTTTCATGTTTATTTTCTGTGATTTTTGCTTCCTTTTTTTTCGAGGCACAAAAATTTATTTTTTCACATTTCAGTTGCTGCTGCAGCTGCGGCAGGGCAGCTCCTGCTGCCTGCCTATAAAACACAATATATAAATAAATGAAAATTCCTGTGCATGCTTCAAGTGTTTGGCATGCGCGAGCCATTGTCCTGCCAGCCGCATCCGCAGTCGTTTTTATTTTCTATTTTGCTATATTTTCTTCTCCTCTTTTTTTTGTTGCTGTGTAAAAACATTTTGCATACAAGTCACTCACTTGCAGTGGCAGAGGATTGTCTGCTTAGTCCTGGCACAACACTGTTTTAAAACTAAAATTGCTTTGTTGTCGATGTGTTCAATGCTCGAGCGGAGTCGCCGCTGGGTTATCATCGCAGCGCCACGCAGTCCCAGAACCGCCTGGATGAGTCGCATCTGTTTTGTATGCCCGTCTCTGTGCATTTTGCATGTCCACATCCTGCTGTTTGTTCGTGTTCCATTTTTAATATGCATTACATTTCTGTGTTTTGTTTCTGGATTGTTGTTTTTCCCCCCGATTTTAGATTGTCTTCAATGTGGTGGCTTCGGTGAAATTCAATGAAAAACTAAGCGACGCAATTGACATAAATGTTTTGGGCACCAAAAAGATACTGGATTTGGTCATGGAAATGAAACAGTTGAAGGTAAGTTAGTGGACTGTAAATCTGTGGTAGCTTGAAACGCGGATTTGGATTTATCATGTTTAGTTTTCAATTCTGATTGAACACTTTTAAATGTTAGGATCGTTGCCGTATGATGTTTTGTCGAAAATAGTTTTCATCGCCATTTTAAAGCGCATTCGGTTTTAGGCAAGATAGCAGATAGGCAAGGTATTCCTCCCAAACATATGTATTGTATGCACATGTATGCACATATTGTTTTTGCACATGAGGATAAACCAGAGGTATGCAAGCAACCAATGACTTCGACCCAGCAAGAACTTGCTGATTTCAAAAAGCGTCTGGTTTAAAAAGGTCGTTAAATAATTCAGATGGCGCTTTTGTGTGAAGTTTTTTTAGGTGTAACATCAATTTTGAATATCGAGATTAAGTCAGTCTCGGTAATTTTTTGAACAATCCTTTACGGATTTCGGAAAAACTTGCACCAAGCCGATTTTAAGATCATATCAAGTACGAGTGTCGAGCTTAAATCAATATCGGACCTTCTTGATTTGGTCCTACTAAGGTATCAAGTCGAGATCGGATAACAAGCTAAAATCAATACCGTGTGTGATTGAATTAAGCCTATATCAAGCTTTCCGGAGCTAAAGTCCCCCCACCCCCTCAAGTTGACCCCGTCAAGACAAGAATTCCGGGACTGAAAAATCGGAGATTTTTTTTCTGTGTAACTGTGGGAAGAGAGTAAGCAAACAATGAGAGAATAGCATGGAGGGAATATAGCAGAGAAGTGCGAGGGGATATTATTAAACGTAGCCCTTCATTCCAGAGTTACTTTTAAAAAAGTGGGGTTCTTCATTCAAGAACGAAGAATCTTGGATTTAAGTAGATACAATTCTTAATACAAGAATTATTGATTTTAATTTTAAGTGGCGCTTTTGTCTTAAGAATTCTTTTACTTAATTTGAGAATTTTTCGTACCCATATCAAGTAATAAAATTCTTGGATCAAAAAGTTCGGGATTTAAAGTTCTTACTTGCATCACGACTTTTAGACCAAGAATTTCCAATCTTGTCTTACTTCTGACATTAAACATTTCTGCTATGAGTTCAGAGCAGAACCCCTTGAATGTGAAATGCTAAGACCCTCCCATCAATTTTACTTCTGAAAAATAGGGGAAAGTTAACTTCGGCTGGGCCGCAGTTTTGTATACCCTTGCAGATTAGTCTCTTGGTATACAACCAATTTGAACAAAACTTTAAGAATTGTGTGGGAGCATATAAAACAAATACATGATAGTTTCGAGGACATTTCCATAGAAAACAAAAAAGTTTTACTAACTAAGACTCCTTTTTATACCCTTGCAGAGGGTATTATAAAATTGTCCGGATGTTTGTAACGCATAGAAGGAAGCATCTCCGACCACATAAAGTATATATATTCTTGATCACGACGAGCTGAGTTGATTTAGCCCTGTCCGTCTGTCTGTCTGTTTCTATGCTATCTCCTCCGTCAATTCTAAAGCTATCCTCACCAAACTTTGCACGAAGTCTTTTGGTACAAATACGCTGCACATTTGTCGGAACCGGCCGGATCGGATGACTATAGCATATAGCTGCCATAGGAAATAATCGGTTGTAAAACTATCTTAGTGAGAAAAACTTTTTGTTTTTAATGGAAACGCCTCCAAAGTACGTATTTCTTAGTTTACTATCCCTTCCCATGATTTCACCAAGTTTGGTCGAAATCGGATGACTTTATAGTATAGATCCCATAGGAAAGTTATGTCGAAAAACTAGTTCTAGTGAGAAAAAACTTTATTTTTTTCAATGGAAGACTAAATCAAAGTTTGGTATACAAAAACTTCGGCCGATTACACTTGTTTTTTCCATAAGACTCTACTTTTCTATACAGCTATACTATAAAAAAAGTTTGCTGAGAATAGCTTTAAAACTGACGGAGGAGATAGCATAGAAACAGACAGACGGGCAGACGGATGGACGGACAGACCCTTGAAATGAACTCAGCTAGTCATGCTGATCAAGAATATAAACAGTCCTGTTCCCGTTTCCGAGTGAAATGAGAAAATAAAACGATCGCAATTCCGAATCGTTTTCATTTTGGTGTTCCCGTTTCCAAGTGAAATTGAAATCGATTGTCTTTTCGAATGAATGTTCGAATCGTTTAAACTTATATTCAGATACAATAACGGAATAGGCTCGCCGTGATGTTTGTTATAAAACCTTAACGGTTCCCTACAATAAAAAAACCTTGGTATTTATACAAGAGGGAAGCATACCCCTTTAAATAAATGCACACAAGAAAATCGTAGCACACTTTAAGCTCACTCTGAGACGAATTTCTCAGTAATTGAAAATAGTAGCCACAAACAACAGAGATACATTGAACAACCTTCATATTCTTCATATGATATTCCTTTCCTCGCCTGTTCTATATTTAGACATTGCAGCTGCGCAGTCGCTCTCTCAAGCTCACTCGCAGCAGCGCAGTCGCCAGCGCTGCTTTGGTCGCATTAAAAACTTTTGTAAAGAGCAGACGAGTCACTTGCATGCGAGAACTCAATTAAACAAGACTTAATAAATTATTTGAGCGCCGTGTAAATTTTATTTCGTTCGGTTAACTTGGCCAATTGGGGAAGCAAACCAGTCTCTCCTCATAATTTTGGTCAATGCATTTACCTTCAGCTACCCTTAAGCTAGTTGAAATTTTGTGCTACTTGTGCACTTGGAGTTCTCAACTCGTTATTCGCCGGCTGGGTAATATAAAAGGATTTGCAAATGGCTTGTTGGTGTGACAACAGCTGAAAGTGTACTGACGATGGCTTTGCCATGGCGGCAGCCGAAACGGCCGTCTACTCAGTCACAGCTAATGTTCATGTTCATATGTATTCTCTTTTGAATTTTCAGGTCGATTATTGAACTATAATCAATCCTCGACCTTTAAGCCTGCTAACATTCTCTTTGATTTGTTGTAGCATTTAGTATTTTTTGTCTCTTGAAGCTGGAACTGCACTGATAATTTTTTGTTTTCCTCTATTCATTGATTGAAGATTAACCGATTTTTGCTAAGACATCACAAAGTAACTACCAGTTTTAGCTTTGAAAGATAACTACACTGAATCTTCTCTTTTCCTGTTGCATAATGCACACACACAGCTTAAAAGATTTGTGGTATTTCGGGGGGTGCATGCAAAAAGCACCTTGTTTTCCATTCAATCAGCTGAAAATGCAAACAAACAGTTGGAAAAAAAAACCAAAAAAATCCAAAAGTTAAATATTCACATATCGAGCATTTAAGTAACCAAAATACATAATTCCCATGTCTGTATGGATGAATGAAAAATATTTGTGTATGAATTTTAATATTTACAGCGTTGTTTTTACACTTTTTGCTCTCGCCCTCTCTCTTTCCCGCGTACCCGCTTTGTTGCATATTTTACGGCGTTCGGGCGCAAACAATTTCAACACAATTCAATCAACATTCGACATGCATTTGCCCACCCCCTCCTCGCAGTCCTTCGTGCACATTTCCACGTTGTACTGCAACTGCAATCGCAAATTCATCAAGGAGCAAGTGTATGAGAATGAAATTGGTTACGAAAAAATCATGCAGGTAAAAAATAGCTACATAAACACTTTCCCCTGTTCCTCTTATAATGAAAATTGATATTTTTGGCTCGTAGATCTATCGCATTTTTGATGATGAAACCCTGGAGCAACTGCGGCCGGGGCTAATTGGCCAAATGCCCAACACGTACACCATGACCAAGAAATGTGCCGAGAATTTGGTGAATCATCGTGCATTTCATTTGCCCGCGGGTATTTTCCGTCCACCCATAGGTAAGCTGAAATTTATAGCCCGCTCAACTTTGACTTGGCCAACTAATTTGTCAGATAATTAGCCCAAAATGAAAAGAAAATAGCTACAATAGTTTGCCCCAACGATTCCCAAACGGGTTCGCCCGGCCAACCGAATATTTAAAAGTAAAATTTCAGCAGATAAATGCATGTGGCTAAAGTTCTTCTGCTCGTCCGAGAGTCGAGAAACAAAGCACAAACAAATTTTCATTTATTTCACCAACAACAGCTCCAAATTGAAGAGCACACAAAACTTGCCCGGGGGGACTCAGACATATCAGTTAGCCAAAAGGCAAAGCGACTGACTCGCATCCACCAAGCAGCCATTAATTCTTATTTATTTGCAGTAATGTCAACGTACAAGGATCCATTTCCCGGCTGGACGGATAATTTGTATGGGCCATCAGGTTTATGCACTTGGACGGCCCGGGGACTCGTACGTTGCATTTACGGAACGGCCAGCTGCAGGGCGAATATGGTGCCAGCCGATTATGTGGTGAATGCCATGATAGCAACCGCCTGGGATATCGCTAGAAGGTTAGCAAGATGTTTGCCTTTGTGTTTGGTGCGTGTGTGTGCGAAAGTTGTGCAAGGGCTGATTACTATTTTCAATGCAGCGCTTGAGAGAACTATGTAATTGTTAAGGCAGGGATTGGAGGTGCAGATTGCTAAAGTTAAGAAGAAGTGACTTTAATTTGGTATCTGATTCCAAGACAAGTTTAACTTCTCCTCAACTAAAACCTCATGAGCTGAAAGGAATCTTAGATTAAATATCTAGCTCCATATTTCCAACCTGCAAACACAGTTTCAACTTAATTTCTCAAATAATTTCTGAGATATGGTGCCGTGAATCTCATATAAACCAGTTCACTTTCGTAGAAATGCCTCCGCACCAACATTTAGCTTTTTGTTCTTCTACCATTTTCTATTGAATGCACCAAAATGTTGAATCACTCACCTGTATTTTCCCAATTACCAACATTTTTTTGTAATTTTTCTACAGATTTGAGTTACGTCAAACGCAAACCGAAGTCAAATCAGAGCTACCTGTCTACAACTACGTTTCCGATGTGAATAACCTCACCTGGGGCCAGTACATGAAAATGTCTCGCCAGGGCTTTCATGAGCCCTTCGACAAGGCTTTGTGGTGAGTTTTGTCTCTTTCCCTTTTGCACTCTCCACCCAAATGTATAAATATTCTTTATTTCAAAATCTCCGTATGCCCAACACGACGTTCCCATTCACATATTGTGTGCATGTCTAATCCGTTGCTTAAATATGGTCGAATTTCTGCGGGTGAAATTTATCTGCGCTTTGCTAATACCTTGAAACAACGCAAAACGGAAAACACAACAAAAAAATACTGAACAAAAAACGACGTAACCCAAACCGAAAAATGGCTACTAAACCAAAATCGAACCAAATGCCACATTGAAACGGTTGCTCTTCCATGCATCCTCTCCTCCTCCAATGGTCGTTCGCATTATTGTCACAGGTGCTTCTCGTACGTTATAATACCATCGAAGCCTCTGCATTGTGCAATTGCATTTTTCTTGCACAATATCCCAGCTTATATTTTAGATTTAATTGCCATGGTCACCGGACAAAAGCGCATGTAAGTACACACTCACACACACTCAATCGCGCACACACACACAGACACACTCACCCAAACACACATCCATTCACAAACAGGATGAGAATATTGTGCTCTAAGGTGGCTGCTGTTGTTGTTGTGTGGGTTTCGGGTTTGCTACATTGAATGGATTTTAAATGGTACATGGAAAGGCAATTGAATTGGTTGTTAAATGTATCGATAAACGGGGCATTAGGACTTTGTTAGGCGATTGGTATTTCTAAGTTGGAGACAAGACTTACGGACAATAATTCTAAAATTGTTAAGGTTTTTTTTAGGTACAGAAGACGACATTTCCCAACCAAAACTTGGAAGATCGTTATTGACATATAACTCAAAAAACACTCGCAAAATCACTCGAACTTGAGTCAAAACTGATCAGAAGAACGGGTTAAAAACGACTCCTCAAAAAGAGTCGCGGCTAGCCTTCCACCCAGCAAGCAATACGTGCGTTTTCTGAAACTATTCTGACACTTTTTTTATGAACATTCAACGTCAAAATGTGCACAAAGAAGAGTCCGTAATGAGCGCACATAATGTGGAAGATTTATTAGTCAAATCTGACTCTTTTTTGACGCAGTTACAAGTGCTTTCACCATCCCAATGAAGCATCCCAGCAAGTAATATGTGCGTGCTCTGACACGTTTCTAACACTTTTTTATGAGCATTCACCGTCATAATGTGCTCAAAAAGAGCCCGGAATGAGCGACTTTTTCTATGAAAACGTTCGCACTTTATATGGAAGATTTCTGAGTCTAACCCGACACTTTTCTGACACAGATATAATTGCTTTCACGCTCCCAATAAAGTAAATAAAAACCCTATAAAAGACACTTAAAAGCTAATTTGTTTTGGGACTTGAAGCACATCTAACCAAAACAAAGTTTTCGAAAACGGGCACAATCAAATCGGCGACTCGAAAAAGACTAGAATGTGATCAAAAAATTCATAAAAAGCTTGCTGGATTGTTACCTCAGAGTACACACAAAAAATCTGTGGATAAATCTAACCTATATCGTACATCAACTATCACGTAAACCTTTACGTAAAGAGAACAGTAAATCGAACCGAAAACATCGTTTAGAAATGGGCCAACCAGCAAAATAGTACATTGACAGTTTTCTGGAAAATGTACCGAAAAACTACTGTAAAGTAGTAGGAGTACTATTTTAGCTGTCAAGTTACCATACAAATAATATGATAACATTTTATACTGTAAAAGTACCAAAAAATAGTAATGTAACTATTTTAGTTACTTTACTATGTGTCTGTTCTGTTCTAGACCTTTTTAAAAATCAACGAGAGAACATTTTAGCAGCCTCCAGGTCAATAAGTTATGTTTGTTCATAACATTTAAGACGAGACACACACCTTCTGCAAGTCGGCAGAGGCCATTCCATGCCAACAATGCTTTGACTGTTTGGGAATTCCAAGGCTTTTCATGGCTAATTACTGCAAAGCTGGCGCCAACAGCTAAGAGGTGTGGCCGGGTGTAAAGTTTATTCAAAGAAAAAACTTTTCATTAGATGTTCCGAAGCGGGATCGAACCCACGACCTCATGCACAGCGGTCGCGCACACTAGCCGCTGAGCCACCCGGCCCTGACAGTACTGTAACTGAAATGCTTAAAAAGTAAGACTTTGGCCACGTCAGATCAAGTAACGTTAGAGTTACCATTTCTATGGTAAACTTACTGAAACAACTGTAACTTTTTACAATAACAAAATATGTATAAAAAAAATTTGTAGTTAAAATTACTATGATAACAGTTGTTAATTGCAACAACAACATAACAGCAAACATAAATACGTGAAACTTACAATATCTTCGGTAGATCTAACATAAGAAAATTGGAAAAGATTTACTGTTAGCGTAGTTAATTCTACCCAGGCATTTACTAATAGTAAAAAGTAAATTTTTTAAATCGGCGGTAACTCAATAAAACGGGATTGCATTAAGCCCTTTTTTTTTGGAAATTTCCATTACCGATTCGTTTTTGGGTTAACTTAAATTAAGTATGAAACATGCTAAAATCGAAAAACGAGTGCTATTATTATTGAAATGAGAGCAAACGTTCTTGAATCAAGAGCATTTTGTACTTACAGTAAGTTCAAGTACAAAATATTTAAGATTGAGTACAAAATTTTCTTATAATGCTAGCTCCGAACGAAAAATGCAAAATATTTTTAATCGAGTCTGTTCTTAGAACTCCCAACAGATTCTAAATCTTTTGTTATGGAGTGATGGGTAATTTCTGACCTACTGTAGTTCTACCAAAGAGGTTTATTTATGGCCCTTGGATATTTCCAGCCTTCTTTGGTTCAATACAGAGGACTCGTTTTAGGAGAACTTGGGAATGGGCTCAAACCAAGGAAATTTTGTACTTGCTTAAAATACTCATTTTTTCTTTCTATAATGTTTTTGGGCTGACACTAGACATTACATTTTGTACTTATTTTGAAAGTTAATCGAGTTTGACTAGTCCTAAATGAAGTATTTTTGAATGGAAAAAATCGTACTTGATCCAAGAATTTTGTACTTGCATTAAGTATGGTTGTACTTACCGTACTTCCGTGTCCGAGGCATTGTTTTAGTTTTCATTGGTGGATGTAATAGACGAGAATCGGGTGCCAAACCTGAAGTAACGCCCCCTTTTTGTCCCAGGGTAGGATCGCCGCTCACGTTAGCCAGCAGCTTTGCGGATGCATCGCTCTGTTATCAGGGGTTACCACGTGGAGGTGTGAGTCGACTTGAGACGCAGTAAGCTACATACGCCCCCATAACCACAGGAGAGTTCCTGTCTTCCGAAGAAGCCCAAGAAGATTCGTGTTTACTGGGTCCATATTACCCAAGAAAAGAAACGTTCATCTCTAGATAAAACACTTCGTGCAACGCGGCATAAAAAGGGTTAAAAAGAATTATCAATCAACCAAACAAACAAAAAGTACAGTTTACTTATTCGTAAGATTCCACTCGCTACATTCTTAACAAAGTTTTCAATGCTTAAGCTTTCTTGTTAACTCAACTCCACTTTTTGTTAAGTTATTGAACACATTTAAAAGATGTAGCCTAACTACAACTCGGTAGATTTTCAAGTGAAACACTCGTTAAATTTTCAAAATGTGTTTTTTAAGCTTACTCGTTCTTTGGTAGGGCCAATTAGGAAAACTTCACATTTTTATTGAAATTTGTCTTAAAATTATCCATATTTTGAGTGACATTTAGGCTCTAAGGCAGGGGCAGGCAAATTGCTATCTCGTGTGCATACGAAAAATCTCAAAGCAGCGCTGCTTCCACACACACAGTATAAGCTGTACAAGCGACGCTGCTTTATGTGTTCGTAACGCAGTCGTTACTTCTGAAACTGAGAGCAAATGCGCTGCTCTCACACACCAATGCAAAAATGTGAATGTATTTCTTGCCTGCCAATGCTCTAAGGTATTCAAAGAATGCTCCAAAACTTACATAGCTCCATAGTTTTCACGAATCTTTATTGTTTAAGACTTGTCATTGTTATTATACCTACTATTCAATTTACTTAAAACAGTTACTCTCTATTTTCCACTCATTAAATTTTTAACAAAACCCACTCTTTACGGAAAACAATCATTAGAAATTCTAAAAGGTCATCCACTCTTCGCTATGACTCTTGACCAGCCCTTCTATTGAGCTGCCTTTGTTGGCCTCCTGCTCTCCACACACTCACACACACTGACACACAGCAGCAGCATACACAGATGCATTAAATTTAACAAATTGCAATTAGAGCGCATTAACTTAAGCATTTGCCATTTATTTATGAACGAACGAGCAGTGAGTGGCCTGTCCCTTAATTGGCTCGCAGGGTAATCGATGCTCAACCTTCTTCTCTGTGTGTCTGTGTGTGTCTCTTTGTTTATATGCGCAGCTATGTGAAGGCATATCGAAAAATCTCTCGCATAATCAACATGATGGCTTGGTTTGGCCTGAAGGAATGGCAATTTGCCCATAGCAACATTGACGAATTGAACGAGCTGTTGCCGCGCGAGGAGCGGGCGAAACTGCAGTTCAACATCGCAACGATTAATTGGAGCGAATATTTTCGCTCATACCTCAGCGGCATCCGGCGTTACTTCTTTAAGGATAACGCTGACGATAATAAATTACAGCAGCGCAAAACTATTTATCGCAGGTGAGTCCAACAAGGAGCGGCCGCTAAGTACTTTTTAATTACACTTTGTTTGCTCTTTCCATATTCTCCGGATGGACCTGGACAGGATGCTGTTGCTGCACACGCTGCTGAAGACGACATTTGGTCTATCATTAATTATGTGCATACTCAAAGTTTATCTGAGGATTTGCAAAATTATGCCAAAGATTGTTTTATGAATTGTAATCAAAGGGTGAATAAAAATGACGGCAGTCCTCAAAAGCCTGCAGGACATAACTCATACACGTAAAGTTTGTGACAACTTACCTACCTGAACTTTGTGGTTTTTCATCCTTCCTTCTACATTTTCTTTTTTTTTATTTTCTTGTCACGCTGAGTTCTTTGAAATATGATGCAATTTCTGGCGCGATAAAGTTGCAAGGACACGTAGAACTTGGAAGCGCATCAAATATGAGTTGTATGTGTTGACTTAGAGAGAAGTTAAGAGTTGCTCTACAGGCACAGAAATGGCCAAGTTAGTTTGGTCAAACTGTATGAAGTACTTAGAGTAGAAGAATATAAGAACTATTGTGACTTTGTTAAAGAAGTGGCAAAATAATTTTATTATTGGCATTTAAACTGCTTTGCGGTATCAATTTTGAAAGCATAATAATGCCTACATAGGTGAGGGCATACATTAAACTTTAGACTTTGTGGGAGACAAATGACCTGGTGGCAACAGATTAAAAACACACTTCCACTCTATTTCGGTGCTCGATCAGGACTGCGTCGGCTTGGGTTTATTCGCAATAGCTAGCGCTTGTCGATAACAATTTGTGCCCTAATACTTATCGGCTAGAATGTATATCGATAAAGCAAAGACTTATACTCTAATAGATATCACAATGCAATAATTACATACAGTAGATTAAAGTAACTCGCAGCCAGAGTGGCCTTGACTAGTGTAGCCCTTCCTGCTACAACTTTTTCATTAACTAATTATTTTAATGTTCAAAATAAGAGACAGTATCACTTCATTCGCGAACTTTTTATGGCGCTTTTCAAAGTGTTCCCTTCTTAAATGTTCTAAATCTGTGGTATATGAGAGAAGAAAACCAGTTAGGCTTCTCATAGAAAGTTGATATTTGTGCAAATTTGGATTTTTTGTAATAATATAAATATAGAAATCCAGTTATGGTAAGAGATTTAGGTTTTACATCTATGGAACATATGTTTCTTATACTTGCAGGCAGATCAAGTTTATTTTAAATATCGCCCCCCCAAAAAAAACGTCTTATCTCCCACTGTTTCATAGATAGAAGGATCGAAGCTTCTGGACATATTTAGTATTCTGGATTCTTTATCGATCCGCCGAAGGAATTTTAAAGATCGGATGAACGATATTTGAGTTATAAAGAAAACAAACAATTATGGGCTGCACCGGTCGCAACGTTAATGGGCAGCAATTCACAGGTAACGAGTATGTTTTAGTCGGGCATGACCGACTTTTTTTCTTGATTTATATAGACTTACTTAGCAATTCGTATTGGAAGTACCAATCAGCATGTAAGTTGCAATATATGATTTTTGATTAATAAAGTTTCTTTTAGCGCGAAAAATTCGGTCATCAATCGGTTATATTTTTGATGCTTCTTGCCGACGTGTAGTGGAGAAATAAAAGGCTAAATCTAAAATCATTTTAAGGATCTTGTCTTGTGCTTGTTGAAGGTTATTTTGATGAGTGCGAGCACAAGATATCTGAATCGTATAACATAATGGGTACAAATATGGTTTGAAAAATGGGAAATTTTTTATGTAGTGATAGTTTTGATTTCCTATTTATGAATGGATAAAATGTTCTTATGAACTTATTGCCCTTTTACGGATAAGCTCGTTAAGGAGAAACTTTTTATCAAGGTGTAGACAAAGGTACCGAACAAAATGTTCCCTTTTAATATTAACACCATTTAGTTGGAGGTCAGTAATTGGCATGCATAACGCTTTGTTGCTTTCGATTTACTTTTATTTATTTAGTTTTATTTTCCATAAGGTAGAGTGTCAGTTCAGGGAGAATAATGCGCACCTGTGTGGAATAAGGCTGTATCGTCGACAAATATTATATTTAAATCTTGGAGTTTTCGAATTGTGGAATGTCATGGGAGTAGTACACCCAGAGAAATGAAGAAAGAATCGGCAAGAACGAATTCTTTTTGGTTGTAGTATTTCTCTTCTTGATTTTTTTAAGAAGAAATCTTCTCGAATCCAAGAATACAATCGTTCTCGAATGTGCTGGGAGCCACAAACGGAGAGAACAATTCTCTCTTTCGCTCACAGCATTGGCTGGCACTGCACAGTGGGCGAAAATGACTTTTTTTTCGGCATACACTCAAAAAGTAAAGACTGAATCATGAAACTTTCAATATATGCTATTTATATCATAAGATAATTTTGATTTTTTTTTTGACGGTGCGACCACTTACCATTCAGTTAATTTAGTTTTTATGCATCATTTACTTCTTCTTCAAATGCAAATGCAGTCTTCAATTTTGAAATTGCTGTCATCATCTACTGATCCATCTTCCGTACGGCGGTGTCTCCAAAAGCGGGGTGGCATCTTTTGGAAGTATGCTTGAAAGTATGCTTGGTAAATGTGGATCAGAAGAATCCAAGGCTCGGTGGAATACGTGTGTTAAATTGTTCAGCTGGCTCTTTTTCCTGCCATGTAATATTTTATTATGCGTACAATTTTTCTCTTTTTCAGAATGTGATTTTTTAACGTTTCATGGTATGAGATGCTTCCCAAGACTTAGGACAATAAAAATTGATATTAATATTACAAGCAGAAGCAGTGGCTTGCCATTTCTCGAACATCTCAGTGTTGCTTGCTAATATCATGTCTGCTACAATTCTGGGCAGTCTTTCGCTGGGCATATCAAATAGCAGAATAAGTGGGCTGGCCGGTTTTCAGGTGGAAAGGTTTCGTTTTATAAACATCCTCTAAAGCCGCTCAAGTGTTTCGTACAGGCTACACCCCCATATTTGCGACGCGTAAAACATCACAGATCTGACCACAGATTCAAACCGGCGAAATTTTGTGCTTGGCAGGATGAGCGGTTTTCCAAATCGAGTCATCGAGTCCAGCTGTTTCTCTTGGAGGTGATGCCTAAAAATCCAATTACCATTTAGCGTGACACCTTGGTATTTAAACCTGGTTACTGTCTTCACCTCGTCTTCTTTTAAGAACTATATTGAAAAGTACCTTGGAGTTACCATGGTTGGAGAAGTTATCAACAAGCAGGCCGTCATTTACCTTGAAAAGCTATCTCACCACCCCAACAAACTGGCTAAAAACTTGTTAAGAAGACGGAGAATCCAAAGTGTACGTCAAAGAAGAAGGTTAAAGAGAGTCTTACCCAAGAACCTGAACTCACGGCGACTCTAGCAGGACACCATTTACACCAAATTCTCACACTTTCTCACTAAATACCTACATTAAAACACTTATACATTATCGGTAAGCCCAAATGGACACTGCCAAGTACTGTTAAAACCCAATATCACACTAGCATAAGCGGCCAAAAAAGGGTAGCAGAAGGCTAGTTACTAAAGGATACTTTACCAATAAAAAAAAAAGGTGAGTGCTTCAAAGTTTCCACTAATATTACGTATACGACACGTACGCCTCATCGAAATGTCGTTGACGAATTCTCCGTATCAATATATAAGTTGTCAAATTTCTCCGCATTGTAGAGGTAGGGTGTAGTATGGTATTACAATTTTCCATACATCAAATGTCCGCTCTAAATGCACATATATCAGTTTTACTGATGTATGTAGGGCACTTGCTGGAACCGAATAAACCGCATAAATGTTCAAGTAACAGCGCTCTTTCGAAAAGAAAAATGGCCCAGAAGTGAACGTAAACAACATGACAAATACAAACACACTCACACACACACACACACACACTCACACATATGCAGACACCAGTAAGAAGATATATGCAATATACAAACCATATTACATATATAATTTTAGTTAAAACTTTTATTTTTCGCATATTTCATATTCTGGCTGGGTTTTCTTTTGCTGTTTTTTTTTTCTTTGCGCCTGAAACTTTTGCCACGACGAGCATTTGCTTGTTTCATATTTCATGCCAAGGAAAAAGACAGAGCGAGAGAGAAATGCAGAAAGAGAGAGAGAGACAGCAACCAAGGCAGCACACACACCCCGCGCGCATTCATTATTGTGTAATATTTTTACATTATTTTATTATAAATCAACAAAATGCACTCAACAGCACAAAAGTTGCAACGCCGTCGACGTCGACTGCGCAACTTCTGCCGCTGACAGCAGAAACACATTAAACGTCATAAAATGCACGAGCAGCGAAAAGTCGACGACAGAGCGAGGGCGGGTGGCCCTTTTGCTTTTATAATTTATTTTTGCTTGAATTAATGTGCATACTTTTTTGCACTTGGCTGCACAGTTGGCCCGCCACCTGATAGCAGCCGAGGAGTGAGCCAGTGATCACAAGTGCATGCTTCAGCTGTAAAAAAGGGGAACGAAAGGTAACACGTTAATTAAACTTCGATTGGAATATTGAATCCATTTTTAAACCTGAACCTGAATCTCACTGTCATGTCACCAGATTGTTTAATATGTTTTTGTATGAACCAATCACTCATTTCATTTTTGCAATCTGTCCCCAAGGTCTTGTCATCACCTGCAGAACATGCCAGCCACCAGGCAAAAAGGACCTGCCAGTTGACCCTTGAATGTACGTATCTCTCTCTCCGTGTGTGTGTGTCTGCAATATTTTGTGGCTGAGGCAGCAGCAACAGCAGCAGCCATTCTGTGGTCATTAGCCTAAACCAAACTTGACTCTGCTCGGACTGAGATTTTGTGCAGATTTTGCAAAAAGAAAAAGAGTAGAAAAAAATGTTGTATCCACAAAATGCGACGGCGACACAAATCTTCTTTATTGCTGCTACGTTTTGGCCTGCATCGAGACAGAATAGGACAGTAAAGGACAGGACAGGGCAGGTAAGGGTCCTGTGCATGGACTTTGACAAGGGCACATTAGGAGGCTCTACACAAACAACTAATGGCCTTTTGAAGGCATTTGGCTCAGGCAGCAGGTGCACACATGCCATTTTGTTGCTTTAAATTAAAAGTCTATGCACACACACACACACACATCACTGACCAAATATTCCAATTTTATGATTTATGCCTCGTCTTTTGGTTTCTGTTCAAGTTTCCAAAAATATGTTGCCTACTTTGTGGGGCACGCATTGCGCATACGCCACATTGCCCTTTTTGGCTTACCCGCTGAGCACATGAGCAGACAATTAGACGCACGTTCCGTCGGTTCGAGACTTGATTATCACCGCTGACTGCACTTGCACTTGTTCAGCTGATGGCGATGCATTTGCATTTGCCAGTGAGCTGATGAAGTTGGCCAAAGAGTTAACTAGCAGCGGATGAGTGTGTGCAAAGCGCAGTCAAGCCACTGTGATAGCCATCAGTTGACTTATGCCATAAGCAGACTAATTAGGCAAATTGGGAAACTTTGCAGCTGGATGTGCATGAACTTTGAAAATGTATGCTAAGTCCTAATCAACATGCAACGCATTCTTTATGAACGGAAAAGTTGCTAGATGTCAAGGAGAGAGCCAAAAAGTTCAGACTGACACGATGTTTTCTTTCCTCTCACAAATTAAGCAATATTTGCAGCAAATTTTTAAAAACTACTGAGCTGCAGCTTCTATTATGCATTATAAGCGCCAAGAGTGCCTTAAAGCACGGTTGCTGAGAGCCGAACAAAAGTATCCCCTTCTAGCTATTATCGTAAAACAGTTCCGTATGATTCTCTCATCGAGCAACAGGAAACAGAAAACAGAATAGTAGCGGGAATCTGCAGTAAGCTAAAACGTGGGGACTAAAAAAAGTTCGCTTAGTTGTTTTATTCTTCTCTACATAGTCGCCATTGATTTCAATGCATTTCTTAAGCCTGTAGATTCACTTGTCAAAACAGTCTTCAAAATCTTGCTTTTCAAGCTTTTCAAGTTCAGCACTTACCGCATCAATTATCTCCGCGTTGGTGTTAAAGAACTTTTTCCTACAATTTTTTTTTAATTTTTGGAAATAACCAAAGATCACAAGGTGCTAGACCCGGAGAATATGGTGCTGGACGTATTTGGTTTGATGCCAGAGAGCGCAATGAAGTTACTTGTTGTTTCGGCGTTGTGAGCTGGTTCTTTTTGGTTTTCCAACAAATTTTTGAAAACTTTTGGCTAGCAGACTTCGGTATACCATTTAGCAGTAACGATCTGACCTTTTTCCAAGGGAGTATCAGCTTAGCTTTTATAGGTGGGTTTGCTCCAGTTGGGCTCCATACCGTAGACTGCTGTTTGGTTTCCGGATCGTACTTATAGAACCAAACTACGTCATCAGTAAAGACTTTATTAAAGTTGCTAGACTGCCCATTTTCTAATTTACTTAGCAAATATTGGGCATATCGAGCCTCTTTTTGGGCGGTACCTAAGTGCGTGGAACCCATCTAGCAGACTCTTCGTGTACGGCAGATCATAATGCAATATTCGAGAAACCGCCATGGAATTTAAGCCCAGCTCATTAGCAATCATTTCCTGTGTTGATCGAGGGTCTTTACCTTCAACTCTGGCTACGTTTACCTCGTCGTTCGAAGATTTTGATCGACCTTCCCGCGGCTCGTCCTCTACAGAAAAGAGTCCCGTCTGGAATCTTTTGAACCACTTTAAAATAGTTTTTAGAGATGGTCCAATCGTCCCATATGCAATTTGGCATTCATCGAATATTTCGACTGGCTTTAATTTACGCCGAAAACCGTCGAGAATCAAATGACGAATTTCAGTTTGCGTTGGTGGTGGAATTTTATCTGAGTCACCCTCAGCTATTTGGCGTTTTCTCGTCTCCATTTTAACCGATCTTTCTAAAATTATAAACCAAGTCCCGTAAAGCATTACTAAGGATCTGCTATTTTTGGAACTTTAAAGTCACCAACTTTCCAAATTTTTGTTAGTCACCAAACCCAGAAAAAGGTAGAACGAATAATTTAAGTACGATCGCTCTTGAAAAAAATTGATTCATACTTGAATTTTTAAAAATTTCGCGCTAGAAATCGAGCTGTTGATTTTAGGCGAGGGGAATGAGGAAAAGAAACTGAGAGAGGAGAGCAAGCACACTTGGGAGAATAGCGATGCATCCGCTCTCACTGTATCTTTTTTTTTAGAGAGGGTGTGTGGGGAAAGAATCGAGTTAAGAGCGCAACCCGGCAGTTTAAAATAAAAGTTTGGACGATGCTCAAGGCATCCTAGATGTGGTGCTGTTATCTAAGCGGTGGTGTCTGTGAGTGCAGTATTTCGAGGTCCCGAGTAGGATTCGCAGTAAAGGTAAGTAAAATATAAAATAAAATGGTTGGTACCAGCACATCACCGTCTATCTGTTTCCTCACCAAACTTTGCACGAAGTCTTGTGGTACAAATAGGCTGCACATTTGTCGGAACCGGCCGGATCGGATACCATAGCATAAAGCTGCCATAGGAACGATCGGTCGAAAAACTAGTTTTAGTGAGAAAAACTTTTGTGTTTGTAATGGAAACGCCTCAAAAGTACGTATTTCTTAGTTTACTATTGTTTCCCATGATTTCACTAAGTTTGGTCGAAATCGAATGAATATAGCTGCCATAGGAACGATCGGTCGAACAACTAGTTCTAGTGGGTCAAAAGAAGTCACCCAATTGGAAGATGCTCTTATTTTTACAAATAGCCGCCAAAGTCAGATCTGTTTTGACATTTGTGGACTATACAGATGTAGAATACAAGTGAACAAGCCATGGATCGATATACTCCCCAAGAACGCGGAATAATCGGGAATAATCGATTTTTCGACCAAAATCATAATGAGCGATGAGGCTAATTTCCACCTCAGCGGGTACGTGAACAAGGAAAACTATCGCTTTTGGGGCACCGAAAATCTACGAGTGATGCACGAGGAGCCATTACACCCGCTCAAAGTGACTGCATGGTGCGCTGTTCACGCTGGAGGAGTCATCGGGCCATTTTTTTTCGAGAACGCCGCTGGTCAATCGACAACAGAGGACGGTGCGCGTTATAGGGTCATGTTAACCGGGTTTTTTCTGCCGCAATTGGACGACTTAGGACTGGAGGGCATGTGGCTCCAACAGGACGGAGCAACGGCACACACTGCGCGAGCCACCACCGACATTCTGAAGGCGGCGTTCCCGGGTCGCCTCATCTCTCTTATCAGTAGGACACCAGTTTTGGCGATTTGCACTGGCCTGCAAGATCGCCCGATTTAACTGTTCCAGACTTTTTTTGTTTAAGTCCCGTGTTTACGTAACCAAGCCCGAGACCTTGGAAGCCCTCAAGGACAACATTCGACACGAGTGCGAGAATCTGCAGCCCGAAGTTCTTGCCGAAGTGATGAAAAATGCCATAAAACGAGCCCGTATGGCAATCAATTGTAACGGCGCCCATTTGGCCGATATCATTTTCTCGAAATGACCAATAAAATTCTAAAGGTTCAAATAAATATAATCAAAAAACAGAATATACGTTTTTTATTTAGAAAAAAAAATGAAGGCCAAACAACATCGGATGACTTCTTTTGACCCACCCTGTATATAAGTATGTATATCATAATGTTAATTTGCGCCCAAACCCCTCTCCCTCATATCCGTAAATATTAAACAAGCGATAAGTAGCTTCAGCTAATGCGTTGATAACAGGCAAACAGAAAAGAAGTCTACATCTTCAATCATTTAACAATTTATTGTTTTGATCTGGCCATTCGCTTCAGCCGAATGCACCTTTGCATGGCTTTTTTTGTTGTTTACATATCAATATTATGCCCATATAGTGGCCGCCTCAAGCGCATCAAATGAATTTCATTCCTAAACTCAATTATCTTGAATATTATATGAAGTGATTTAAATATGAACTTAGTTTATTTTCTTTAAGGGAACCAATGATCAGACAGCCGCTTCAAGGTAAAAGAGTAGAAGACACCACTTAAATGCTTTTACAGGTACCCACCCTACCTGACTAAAGGACACTAGATCTTGTCCTTATCAGTAGTACACCAGCTCCTCTCATGTGGTTATCTCCTCATTTAAGTTACCTTTAGCTCTGTCAAATTTTAGTCATGTGTACCTGCGTAGCTTCAGAAGCAAAAATCCCACGCCCAGGCCCTGAGCACTGCCGTCAAGCTTAGACAGAGCTGCTTCTGAGCCGTAGACCAGCTTTGCTCGCGTTCGTCACAAAGTCTCGTGTCATTGGAATATTAAATAAAAGAACTAAAAAAAATAAAATTTCTATGGCAGTTATAAGAAGTGACCATCCGACTTTCGCGGTCCCGACATATGTACAGTGTGCAGCTGAAAGATGACTCTGTGCAGATCAAGAATATATATACTTTATGTGGTCGGAGATGATTCCTTCTATGCGTTCCAAACTTCTGGACAAAATTATAATATACTTTTCAAGTGTATAACAAGGGTAATATTGATCAGCCGGATTTTGAATAGGTACTAGAGGGGACCGCCTAAAAGGCTTAAGTTCAATTTTGTGTCAATTTTCGTCATTGGAAACGGCCGCCATATTGGAAATCGCGAATTAGTCAGCATCTCTAAAACTATTGCTTTTATAAAAGACAAACATTGTCAAATACCAAGTTATAGAGCATACACTTTCGTTGGTAAAGAGTATAATCCAGTAGGCATTGACCGTCTTCTTACTTAGTAAGTTTCAAACAATTGTAGCTGCTTGTTTGGGATCTAGTGACTTATTTTATATTGTCAAAATAGTTGAAGTCCCAAACTGGTTAAAATTTTAACGAAAAATATTTCAATTCCTATTTGCCGCTGCTCGAAATTATATAAAAAACTACCAAGATGAGTACTGGATCCATATCACTTGCAGATATTGCGGCTAAACTGATTGAGCCCATTGAATACCTATTTGATCAAATCATGTCATTCTTTGCTCAAATAATGACCACTGCGATGAAATCAAAGCTTGGCAAGTGGCTGCTCTGCTGCGTTTTGTCCCTGGCATTGATCGTCAATATAATCTATGGACCCATTGTTTTGCAGCGATTCGCAGACTACCTTAGCACAATCAACAAAAAGAAGCGTGTGCAGGTGATAAAGCTACGTCAGAAGCTACGTAAGAAGCCTTTGCTATGCTGCTATAAGGCTAAGCCTTTGTCCATGATAATGAAGAACAATGGACGCAGTATTATATTACACATTACTTATGAGAATCCTCTCGTCGTGCCCCACCTGAGTGTGTCCAAACGTAATGGCAATTATTACTTTATCGAGGCTTCTTTCAAATGGGGCTCAACGCAGGACGAGCGCAAGTTTTCCCTGGAAATGCAGGTCTTACATCGAAATCGTCAAAACTTGGACTATGTGGCTGTGTCCTACTTATACAATGTGAATGAAAGTCAAGAGGACAACCAGCTGAACAAGATTGCAGATAATTTAAGCAAGATAAGAACACCCGGTTCGGCTATAGATGTGGCACCCTTTGAGCTGGGACTATTGATGAAACCCTTTGAGACGAACTACTTGGCTTACGCTGGCATATACGATAATGGCGAGATGATGGTGCCCACGCAGTGGTTAGTCTATCCAAGTATTTGCCAAATGAGTTTCGAACAAATGGTCCAGTTTAAAACTTTTGGCGGGGAGAATGGCCAGTAGATCAAGCAGAATGCCCACTTGCAACAGCCCTTGGGAATTCAAAGTGTGAAGTATTATTGGAGAAGAAAACAAGTAAATAAACTAAAGCCAAAGCTTCGCCAAGTGCCATCAAAGTTAGCCTTGAACTGTCTGTTTGTTTAACTTAAAGCCCATTCCTAGTACCTTAACCCTCATTCCCCACTGCCATGTGACCCCTTCTTCAGCAATCAGCATTGACATCTCTGTAATTAAATTTCATTTCTCACCACTTGATCTGGCATTCCTCTAAAGCAACATTACCGCAACATGTGGGTGCAGCTGCCTCAAAATGGACATTACTGTCCCTCTTATCGATTATGCGAGTATTCTCCGGATGTACCTTGGCCTGCGCTGGGCCACATTTGGTTCGCGTGGCTTTCAATGCCAAACAGTCTGGTGGGCTCGAATGCCCATTAAATTTTGTCGGTGGCTCAACTTTCAACGGTTGCTCCCCAAAGATTACCGCAAATGCACAATGGTAAAATAATCATAATTGCATATAAAATGTTAATGGGCAATGAGGCAGGACCAGGGCGAGGACGAGGACCAAGTGTTCAAAAAAAAAAAAAACAACGCCAGGCAAACTTTTTAATACACCAAAGGACACATTTGGGGCGCACAAACTCCCCAACGAGCCCCACAAAATGCAAAAACAATTACGAAAACTTTGTAGCCTCACCGAAAAAAAGAAAACAACAACAACAAAAAGTCAAACCAAATGTGGGAAATTTTCCAAGCACAACTTTATGCCGCTTTTCTTTATTTTTGGTGGCTCGCCGTTGCTTGTTGCTTTTTATTGGTTATTTGTTGGCGTCTTTTTTGTTATTTTGTTTCTGCTTTCATGTTTTCATTGCCATGTTAAAAGCGGCAAAAAATGAGCTCGAGCTGAAACACTTAAATTTACATAATTTCCGGTCCACGTCACCGAGTAGGCAAAGGCCACGCTTCATCTGCTGGGATAGAAGCCAGGACCGCGCGAGCAGCGGCTCAGCCAGGCTGAGGCAAACTTTTAGTGTGCAAAATGGCTGGCAATATTTTTAGCGCTTTCTATTTTAGTGAAATATTTTTGGCTTGTTGTTTCTGTGGTCGACTTTTTGGCCCGAGGCAAGTGCAGTGCAACAACAACCCAAACAACTGATGTGGCGTTGCATAGTCCCCAAGCAACAGCCTTTACAGACGCTCAGCAATTATGGCAAAAGGAATTTTTATTGGCCAAATACCCAAAGGGTGGGAGGGAGTTAGGCAGGCATATGAAGGGCTATCCCATAGATCAATGTTGAAATGTGCTGAATTTTTAATATCGATTTGCTGTAGTACATTTGGTTGAGTGGCATACAGGCCACTAGGCACGTGAACTTAATATCAAATTGAAAGTGAAGTTAATGGAGGTCAATGGGGAAAATACAGAAAGTTGTTTCAAATTTTGCTTCTTTTCTACAGATGGGGTGAGTGTCGAGCATATGGGTTTTTGCGAAAATTATTTGCAGAAATGATTTGGTGAGCGGATTAGGAAAGGAAGAAAATGAAAGCCAAGCTCTTTTATTGTTGGTTTTATGCTGAACTTTGGTAGGATTTAACACTTTTAAGCCTGGCAAGTCATCCAGTTGGTAAACTGCTTTGTGTAGTTCTTGTTCAAATTGACCTAAAGTGCACATTTCTGGGGAAATATTAAAGAGCGCAATTTGCAGTTATGGAAAGTTACCTTAAAGAAGCCTGCAAACCGGTCAGGAACCGGACCATAAGCCGAGTCATGAAAAGATCACCTAAATTCTACTAACCTCCTGAACCTAAATCACCTCTAACTTTTCTTCTCTTTTCTACTAGGAATGCCAGCGGGTTCACATCGCATCGGAATCGGACACTACGGGATATTTGAAAGTCTAACTGAACCTTATCCGGAGACAGTTTATTTTAAGTGTTTGAAACCAAATCGAAGAAAAACGAGATAGCAATGCTAACGTAGTCTGATATACTTGAAACAGAAAACTCCTATGGCAGCTACAAGAAGTTACCATCCGATTCGAGCGGGTCTGACATATGCATGTGCAGTGTGCAGGTATAATATGACTCTGTGCAAAATTTCAGTTAGATAGCTTCAAAACTAAGGGAGTAGTTCGCGTAGAAAGAGAATGACGGACAATTTTGACTTTCCTGTTAATTTCTGATAAAAACATGTAAAACTTATGAAACAGTTCCAATATGATAAAGTTTGATCTGAAAGGCATAGCCGGTATCCGTGTCAGCGCGATTTAACTTACTTACCCACCTAAGATGCTATGCAAATTCGAATTTTTCATCACAAAAGGTTTGACTGAAGGGGGGTTGATCATGTACAAAATTTTCTTTTCGATTTTTGTTTTTTGCTTATTTTTATAGCTTGGATATTTGAAATTATCGCCGTACAAGTTTTTTTTTAAATTCAAAATACTTTAGAAGATACAGCTCTTTTAAAGACCCAAGGTGACCCAACTTGCCTAGCAACTGCAAACTTTAAGCGCACTTATCTCGATACTACGTTTTTCGAACTGGCGGCCATGATATTTCCAGTTATACTAAACCGATTTTGATGAAACTAAGTTCAATCGACGCAGAATTGTCACCATTTTGGTCTGAACCTCAATCGTAATTATAAAAATTCAAACAACAGCCTCTACATGGAGAACCCCCCTGAAAGATATTTTAAAATGATTTTAGTAAAGCTTAAGCAGTCTATGCCCTTTGCATATTTTGTAGAAAAGTTTATCGTCTCAAATAATCAAAAATAACTTTCTTAGGAGATGTTTTAGTTTATATTCTTGAAATTCAAACACTTCTTTGATTTAATTAAGTCCTGAGACCTGGACTAGAAAACTACACTGTAAATTAGTATCTTAGGCTGGGGTAGGACTCAGTCCGACCAGGCCACGTTGCAGAAATATTTGTAAAGTGCTGAGATCTCTGAAAGTTAAGTATGTGGTTCAAATAAGTGGGGGGATTGACCACAATATGTGTTTACCTACACAAAGTTTAATTATGGGAAAGTTCACTAAGAAATGAGCCAAATTAGTTTAGTTTTCCACGTCTCTTTCTCTCATAGACCTGTGCACTCGCGTGTCTGGCGTACCTGTCGACAGTACGAGGGAAGCGTTGTGTGTTGGGTACATGCCCTGTTCACACGAAGACAACTAGAATTACATGGAAAACGTTGAGTGTAGGGTATTGACCCTGTTTAACTATGTGTAGGGTATCTACAATGTTCGCACGTAAATCACCAAGTTATCTTTGAATAAGCTGAGTGTAGGGAATCTACCCTGTTCACTCGAACATATCTGCGATACCTAGGGAATAGTGGAGTGTAGGGTATCGACCCTGTTCACCCTGAGACAGCAATATAGTCACGTGTGGGAGCAGTTAGAATTACGTTTTACTTTAATGTTTTCGGTATTTGAGGTTATACAAGATTTTCCTATACCGCACTCCTACACACGGTCGTGTCTAAAACACTTCTTAAGGCTCGCGGCCCTGACAAGCTTCCCCTGAAATCCTCCCAAGCACGTTGCAAATCTTTTGCTCACTCCGCCGCTGGCCAAAATCAACTTGCCCCAGGGTGGTCACTAGGTATTGGTCACGTGGTGATCGGGGTCTGTCTGTGGGCTTGGGTGGGTGGCTGGTCGTCCTCAGATTTCCTCGTGGTTGTCTTTGAATGATGTACTGGTACTCGGTTCTGTTCTCTGCGTGGCCACGCTGGTTCTCTGTAGTTTCGTCTTCTCAAGACTCGTCGCCCGCACGTCCGGCCGGTTGGCCACCCACAACTTGACTCCCGCTTCGCACGTCCGGCCAGTTGGCTCGTCAAATCTGAATTTCTTAAGAGCTTGGACAGAAAAATCCCACGATCGTCGGCGTCACTCTCACTGTCTCTTTCGCTATCTCTTCTTCCCCGTATTCGTGGCAATGTGACCGTACTCCGTGTCGTGAGTGTGGCATGGCGTGTCAGGGCTGGCGAGCTACGAATATTTCCTTGGAACTAGTTCCACTAAAAACACAGGGTAAAATGCTAATAACTTTAAAGCTAAAACTTATGCTTTAAGCCAAGATGTGATTCTTCACAACACTGAACGAGCAAAATTTTGTGATTTTCTCCCTATAATGTTTTCGATTCAACAAATCAAATTTAGCCGAACCCGATTTCGAAGCTGGTCCTAGATTCAATGACCATATAAAACTAGTCATGTGTCAATTATATGGGCTGACATTGCCTTGATCCTTCTTCATACCTTAGCGACAACTGTGGCCTACTTTGCAGATGACTGACGGAAACAAAGATGATCGTTTTTTGAATGATATATCGACTCGGCTGTTGATGCTGATTAAGAATATGTATACTTTGTAGGGTCGGAGATGCTTCCTTCTGCCTGTTACATACTTTTACACTTAAACTCTGTCTTAAAAACCCCAAAATTTGTTATTAAAAAACTAATGATAAGCAAAGTTACATGCATTTTTAAGCTAAAATACAAAATTTACAAATCGAAAAAATATGAGTTTTTGGCAAAGTTGTCTTCGAGAAACAAAACCATGATCACAATACCCCATTTTCCTATTTTTGGGTAGTCTTATTTTCTATAGATTGTATTTGGGTTGACTTTAGAATGTACTGGACTTCAAGAAGAATTATAAAGTACTTATTCTAACAGTTAATTGGGCTTGACTTACAACTATTTTAACCTAACACAAAGATCAAAAAGGCTTAAGAATATTTTAAGATATACCTTATACAGCCCGAAACAGTCTTAAATCGAGTGTTTTCGTATATACCGTACTATTGACTCGCTTGAACTTAATTACAATACAATCTTCATGATTACTTTTCTGAGTCACGGTTGGAAAACTCAGTGATCGAAGACAAAAAAGTAGTTCATATCCTATAATCAGAATGCTTTCAAAAAATGTGCGTCCTTCAAGTATTAGACGCCTTTGTGTCGATTCTCACCCAGATAGTCTTTACTGTTAGTTCTTAGATGTCATGTGATTTTGAAATGTCACACCAAAAATTCTTATGAAATTGTATCCAAATTGTAAGCAATTCTTAAGTGAAAACCTAAGATAAAAGCTCACCTTTTGTTTATTGTTAAATTCTTTAGTTAAATAAAAATTTCAACGGGCGACGTCCACTTACAATTGAAAAGAAATATTACTTGTTTTGTGCAAATTAAGTGCCATCTACAATTCCCTTTCATTAATATGGAACAACATTTGTAAAGTGGAAAATTACAAATAAGAAAAAAAGAGGAAAATTGAAAGAGGAAATCTCATTATAATAATCTCTATGCAATTATTTGCAATCATTTTCATATTTCCATTGCATTTCCAATAGAAAGACAAACACAAAAGAAATGGCAAAGATATGAAATTGAATTTAATTAAAAATTGTCATCCTGCTGCTGCTGCAGCACATCCTGCCCACGCTGCTCATCCTTCTCCTTCCCGGCATGCCCATGGCGGGCTGTCAGGCCAGCGAAATGAATATTAAATTTGCAAATTAATTAAATTCGTAAATCGAATCGGAAGTTGGCTAAACAAAGCGTCAACTCGATTACATGCCTCAACATTTGCACACAAAATGGAATTCCCAGTGCTCTTTCTATTGCTTTAACTATTTTTTTTTTTTTGCTAATGACAATTAACATTTTTCTAATGGAGGGCAGCTTTAAGTAAGATTTATACCACAAGTATAACAGACGGACGCCAGAGGGCTAGCTCAGTGGCTGACTGCCGCCAGGGGGCGCTGCACAGCGTCTTAAGTTGGCCTTATTATTACATTGTTTATGAGTTCTTCTGCTCTTGGACTCAATTTATTGTTTGTGCTGTGCTGTGGCTGTTCCCTTGGCTTGTTTTACAAGCCAACTCCTTACCCTCCTTAAGCTTTCCCATTTGCGGTCGCCATTTGCCTGGTTCTTCTTCCTGTTTTCCTGTGGCCTTAAGTCATATTTCCTTATTATGTGGGCGGAGGGAGGGACGTTTTTGTGGCTTGGTTTTTTGTTTGCGGCTGACCGACAAAAAAATGGAATTATTAATAGCCTCGTCCATTTGCTGCTAAGTGGCGCAAATTGTGTGTTTGTTTATATCATTTTCCAGAAAGCAGCTAAAGTCTTAAAGTCTTGCCCCCCAAAAAACCCCCAAAACCGCCACGCACTTGGGCACATTTTGCGGCCTGTGCCTGTTGAAATCTTTAACTGCAATTTGCTTGAGGGCGCACTGGGCCGTTTACAGTTTATGAAGCGCGTTGAACCGGAGACTGTTAATGGCGCTTGAACAAAAAGATGGCAGGACGGGGCAATAGCTTGATATAGTTTTAATAATTTTGTCTAAGAAAGTAAAGTAATTTTCTTACCTTGGCTAGAGAAAAATAAGAAGTATTGGGATTTCTGAAACCAAAAATGCAGATTTTGTCATCAAAATTAAGAAGCAAAAAGGAAATCGCTGAATTTAGTCTAGTCTAGATAACTTTATTTTGATTTACTTATACTAAAAGTGTAAAGAACAGTGGTCGGCTTTGTGAGCAGAGAAGTTGCCACTGGCAACTGAGAAAATATTCGTATACTCATAAAGAAAACGGACAGAGAGCTCTTAAAAGCTTACTATTGCTACGCTGCCGAACAGGATACATACAATTAATACAGGTACGGCGGTTAGCTTTTTTTGAGAACTGAGCTTTTGAGATTGATTTCGGTGGAAACAGCGTTACACTCTACAGTAGCCACCATCGAGAAGGCACTGTAGTTAGTCTTAGGAGTATATTTGGTGCATTTAACAACGTCTCTACGGAGGCAATAATGCGAAGCCTAAGAGCAGGGATATTCATACACAGGCACTGGACTCGTGGATAAACAACCTGCTGAGCTGCAGAAGATTACAAGCCGAGTGGGGTACCACAATCATGACGAAAGAGGCACACGGTGGCACGCCTCAAGGCGAAGTACTATCACCTCTTTTACGGAACATCTTTATGGAAAGCACCTAAGATAACCGCATATGCCGACGACATAAGCGTAATTATCGTGGGAAAATGTCCATCGACTCTCAGCTCAATCAAGGACACCACACTCAAATAGGTATTAAAATTGGCCAAAGAAGCCGGACTTAGTATCAATGCGGAGAAGAAGGACCTCATTCTCTTTTCCAAGAGATACAAGGTACCGCAATGGACTCCACCAAAGATAAATGGAATACCACTAACGCCAAAGAATAACGTTAAATACCTTGAAATAGTAATCGACAGTAAACTTTCGTGGAAGCCTAATGTGGAAAAAAAGAGTGAAAAGGCGACCAATGCACTCTATGCATCACAGACGATGCTGAG
This sequence comes from Lordiphosa collinella, assembly GCA_018904265.1. Classification (NCBI taxonomy): domain Eukaryota; kingdom Metazoa; phylum Arthropoda; class Insecta; order Diptera; family Drosophilidae; genus Lordiphosa; species Lordiphosa collinella. The sequence goes on along the minus strand of JAEIFV010000695.1, from coordinate 25,652 downwards.
AAGCGCCTGGGGCCTATCACCAAATCTGACCCATTGGCTCTTCATCTCAGTAATACGACCGATACTGCTGCATGGTATACTGGTACGGAGGCAAGCCACAGATAAATCCACATACCTAATGCTTATGGAGAAGACCCAGCGGCAGGCATTGGTCTGCATCACGGGGGCGCTGAGATCCACCAAAGCATTAGAAAACATCCTTCACTGCACATCAAGCGCGCCTTTTCTCGCAAAAGAATGCTCAAAGTCAATGCGCGGCAGGCACCATGGCGTTACAAAGCTATGGACACAGCAAGATTGTAGCTACTCCCAAAAGGCGTCAAGGATGCTGAGGATCCCTCGGCATATAGACCGCTGGACATGATCAGCAAATTATTCAAGAGAATTATTTGCAATCGAATGGAAAAGGAACTCAAGACAAGGTCTGGCAGATTAACAGTTCGCGAAGGCGCAAATTACTAAATTAGCAGAATTACTCTTGCAAACCGATGTTACCAAGAGCTCAGTAAGGAGTTCAAAAGCAGAGCCCTCTCTCGGTAAACGAAAATTGCGCTATCCAAGTCGCTTATCATCCCAGTCCTGCTATAAGGCGCTAAAACATGGACAATGTCATTAACGGATGAGGCGGCAATTGGCGTGTTCGAGAGAAAAGTTCTTTGGTTGGCGACGAATTTGAATGAATCACGAACTGTACGAGCTCTATGGGGACACTTAGCTTGTCCAGCGCATAAGAACAGCGGCTGCGCAACCGTTAAGCGGTTGTTATGCTTTAATCAAGGCCAAAGAAGAAGAAGAAAGATAGTCCGTGAGGCCACTGCTGGAAAAAGATGGCAAGGTGGCGCAAAAAAGTACTGCCTAGTCACAACACTGGGCGTCAGGAATGCCTTTAATTTTGCAAATAGGAAAAAGATGCTTCAAGCACTTACAAGGCTTGGTATACCCAAATACCTTGTGCAGCTGGTGGCTAGTTACTTTGGAAACCGTACGCTGCTGTACGATACGTCGGAAGGTCGGAAGACACTCCGGGTCACTGGTGGCGCTTCTCACGGCTCTGCTGTAGGGCCGATGTTGTGGAACATAATGTATGATGGAATCCTCCGGCAGGAGTGCAAATCGTTGGGTTCGCAGACGACATCGCCATCACAGCAGTGGCTAAAAACTTGGTAGAGGTAGAGGATAAAACCAATGAGGTTGTGGTACTAGTCACCGAATGGCTCGACGCGATTGGACTAAGCTTGGCTCCCCACAAGACTGAGGCAGTCCTCATAAGCAGTAGGAAGAAACTGCTAGTGTGAGAGTTGGAGACCAACTAATACAATCGAAGGAGGCCAACCTTTAAAAACCACCTACATTATGCAGAGGAGCAAGCCGTAAAAGCCATAAATGCATTAACTGGCATTATGGCGAACATTGACGGACCTGGGCAGCGTAGCAGATGGATGATCTGCAATGTGGTCAGGTCAATTATTCTCTAGTTTTGCATCGCCAATATGAACCCCTGCATTAGTAGTCCCTTCATACAGCCGTGGTATCAAAGACGCTTACAGAAGATGTGGGCTAAGGGTGATAAGTGGCTTCGGAACCGTTTCGGATGACGCCGCACTAGTCCTCGCGGGAGTGGTCCCACTCGACCTTCTTGCTATGGAAAGTAGAAGCCCTCCTACACACCATTCGCGGCGGAAGCGTTCGATGGCACAATGGCAGACGAGAAGGATGTCTACAACTAACGGCAGCTGAACAATACGACTCAAAGCAGACATATGGCCGTGGGTGGGTAGAAAGCACGGACAAATCATCTTCTATTTGACCCAATTACTAACCGGACATGGATGCTTTAAGTCCTATATCAATAGGTTTAAGCACGGATTCGTTTTGCACACACTGTTAGCGGTCGATTGAAGACGCAGAGCATGTCTTTTTTGTCTTTCCGAGATTCTCTGCAGAACGGGAAGAGCTAAGCATAGGCAATGGAAGGCCAATCATAGTCGATGACTTGGTGGATACCCTACTTAGCTCGCAATACAATTGGGCGGTTTTGCGGATCAAGGCCGCAGAAATCACCAAATACAAGCGTCTCGCTGAAAAAATGCGCGATTCAAATTCAAATCATAGACATGGATCTAGTTGAGGCTTTCATGCCATCACCTCCTCGTGAGGTAAAACTTAGTTTAGTTTTAGTTTAGGTCGTAGTAGGGATGGTTTTAGTTGGTGAGGAATTCCAGGTGACACACTTTAAGGCTTTCAAAGCAAATAACAAGAAAAAAAAGAATATTTGGGCAAGATATCACCAATAGCACGGACTGCAATATCCCAAAAACCTACTATACATGCACACCAGCGCTATTGGGAACAGAACACGCGTACAGGACTGGTCCAAGAAGCAAGACACTTCTTTACAGACGACTCAAGGATGGACCTAGAAGTCGGAGCCGCCGTACCCTGTAAAGAGCCAGAAATTAAGCCCTCTTTTAAACTGCCAAACCACTGCATCATTTTCCAGGCGGAAGTCTTCACTATAAAGAAAGCAGCAAAATTTACAAAATTCACACTCCAAACAGCCAAATTTACTTCTATGTGGACAGCCAAGCGGCAATCAAAGCAATGCAGGGAAGCTACAGAAATGTAATGGCGTGCAGGGAAGAAATAGATTCCCTGAGCACCTCGATAAGGGTGCAAATATATTGGACTTTCAGCCACCGGGGCAAAGATGGAAATGAGATGACAGACAGTCTGGCTAAGGCCGGAGTTGGACTCGGCCAACAGTGATCATACCTATCCCCTTACATACGCTAAACAGCAAGATAGGCATAGATAGCACAGAAAGAAGCAGGGGTTAAGTGGAGAAACACAACTGGATGCAGAATCTCAAAAATTATGTGCAAGATTGGGGACAAAAAACTGACGCGCTATCTGCTACAGCACCCAAGTAGAGACTGAAGACTGCTTATAGGCATACTACTACTGGTACCAACAAAAACACCCGGCCTCACTAAGGACCTAAGGGTCCACGTGTGACCCCCCATCTGGGGTTAGCCGGTACTAATTACCTTCCTCTTGCTTTTGCACCAAGAGTACGCAAAGCACAAACGTTTTGCGTATTTTTGAGTACTTTGCTGAATGCGCACAGTAAGAGCGCCGTACCTTGGCTGTTGTGTCATGCTGCCGACGAAGAATAGAGAGCTTTAAAGCTCTTTGGTTGGACACACTAATAACTTTTTTCTGCTGACTGACAAATGCTATTGCTGCGACATCTCTGCCCATATTGCCGACCCATTGTGTAGTAGGAAATACTTATTTTATGTGGTAGGTAACAAAAATTATATTTCATGGCATAAAAAGTCGACATATTTTTATATTTAGCGAGCTCTCTCCCAGCCGGCTCCATGAAATCATTTCTACAATAAAATATCTAAGAAAACTGTTATATAATTTCATGTTAATGGCTTGAAATTAAAGTTTACCTTTCTCCTCCCCCATCTCAACCGTTTTTAATATCCTCTTATAGCCATTCTCCTCGCTCAGCAGCTTAAGTAACAGGTGCTTGCTTCATACGCAGCGAATTGCTTGCATGTTCTGGTCAATTCCTTAAAAGTTTTCGCATCTTTTCATCTTACTCCACACTGCTGCAACTCGCTTTTGTTGCATTAATTACCGGGCACACTTGAAAAACATCTGGGGGAAAAATCTGTGGCAGCGCAAAATTGCACTTCAAACTGCAGCACCGCCCGCCCACTGATTCACCCTTCTGCTGCTATCGTAAAGTGTTTGCACGTGAGTTTTGTGGGTGCCAACGTGCGCTGATTGAGTTCACACACATCCACACACACACAATAGACCATGGGAAAGGATAAATGAAGGACGACGCTTAGATATGACGTTGAAAAAAAGAGAACAACGAGCTGCAAGCTTCATTTTTTTCTGCTCTTCCCGCAGTTGAAGTGTTGTTGAAGCGCTTTGGCAAATATTTGATTTTAATTTTTCCAATTAATTGGATTTCCATCAAAAATTGAACATCATCCTTCCTGCCTTTTTATGCCTTTCACCTGCATCATTTACTTGCGGAAAAATGGCAGAAAAACTTTGTCCCTTGCCCAGTTAGACCAACCGCAGTAACCGAGCGCAGGTTCTGGGGGTGTGGCAAATGTCAACTACAAGAAAATTGTCACTAATGAGTGGTAAAAAGGCCGAGTCGAGTTGAGCTGAGTTGAGTTGAGTCCACTGTCCAAACAGCGTTTGTTTACTTAGGCCCAAGGACCGGAAATGAGCAGCGAAGCTGAAGAAAGAAGCGGAGCTGGTGGAGGGCAGGCAGGTCTCTGTGTAGTCAATATTGGCCAATGTGTCAGTTGCAGTCTAGGGCTCTTGGCTGGGAGGCTGCGGCTTATGAGCTGCAAAAAGCCAAACTGAAGGGATAATGAAAACCACTACAAAAGCACAAAAGTTCCACAGCAGACGGCCAAACCAGGCAAAAGGGTTAAAGGGGGGCAGAAGCCAGAAAAGCCAGGACAGGCCACATACACACTGGCGACATTTACATGCAAATTATGCACAGAAAGAGCGAGAGAAATGAGAAAAACACAACATTTAACAACAACAAAAAATTTGGAAAATGAAATGCACATTTGGGCTAGGTGACGTTTGAGATACCCTAAAATGTTTTAAAAGAATATATCGAAGGAGAGAATCGGCATTTGTGTCCATATGGAAATGTTATAGAACTTTGGCTTCGCCTCTTAGTTGTATAAAATAATTTTTCTTGACTGACTGACTGATTACCCTGTAGTTCAGCTGCACCGGTGCGGCACTAACGAACCCCCTAGCTCTTAGTAGTGAGCACTCGCCACCAGACCAACCTGCCAACCGATCGGTACGACCCTGCATTACCAGTCGTTAGTGTGGTGATGGGTGCACACTATAGCGCTGTGATGCATTACCTGTCGTCAACGACGCGACTGACGCCCAGTGATGCATCAGATCGTTAGGCCTGGTAGTGCCAGCTGAACTACAGGGAAGGGATACAAAAAGGTGACAAATTGGACGATATTGAGGAATTATTTTCACTGAATGTTGGATGACCAGTTTCAATTTATGTGCTGAATAGTGCACAAAATGGGCCTTTTCTTCAATTTTAAAGTGCCCTGCCCCCATAGTGGCCGCCTCTGATACTATACTTCTTCTTCTTCTTTGGCCTTGATGATAGCATCACAACTGTTTTACGGTCTCGGCCGCTGCAACTAATGCCCGCCACTCGCCTCTGTCCCGAGCGACATCCCAGCAGAAGGGCACACCCAGCTTCGAAATATCTCGCTGCACCTGGTCGCGCCATCTCCGCTTCGGTCGACCCAGCTGGTTATCGTCGTTCCGAGGTACACAACTTCCTTAACAACCTTGAAGTTGTATTCTCCCATTGCACCAGATTGTCCAAGCGTAGACTCAATGCGCGTTGATAGTAGGTACTTCGTCTTATCCTCATTTACCGCTAAGCCCATAAGTTTTGACATTCGTTTTTCCGATAATATTAATATCATCGGCATATGCAAGTAGCATGTTATCTCTGGTAAAGATGGTGCCCGTTCTGTTAGCATTTGGACACTGGCGCAGTATATACTCCATCAGCAGATTAAAGAAGTCACACGATAAGGTGTCACCCTGCCTAAAACCTCTTTTGGTATCGAAAGGCTCGGAGAGGTTTTTTCCGACTATGACGGAGCTTTGTGTGCTTCTCAACGTCATCATGCAAGGTCGAACGTACTTACCTGGGATACCAAAAGTAGACACGGCTTCAAAGAACTTTGACCTTATCGGCGTGTCAAAGGCGGCATTATAGTCAACAAAAAGGTGGTGGAGGTCGATCAGTCTCTCTTGGGTCTTCTCCCTAATTTGTCGCAGTGTGAATATGTGGTCCGTGGTGGATTTGCAAGGTCTAAAGCCATTCTCGGCCTTCGATGTTCACATAGGATGCATGATTGAACCCTATACCATATACAATGGGAAGGAGACTGATCCCGCGGTAATTGGCGCAAACCGCAGGGTCTTCTTTTTTAAATATTGGACAGAGTACACTTAGGTTCCAATCTTCGGGCATACTTCCTTCGGACCATATTCTGCATAGGAGTTGGTGCATGCACCTTACCAGCTCCTTGAATAATTTAGAGGGCAGCTCATCAGCGCCAGCAGATTTGTTATTTTTTAGCCTTGTTAGTCTAACAAAAGTTCATTATGGTCCGGCGGGTCTATCTCTATGCTATCGATTGGTGGTGTTGCTACTTCTCAGAAGTGGCATTGTGTTCGTCTTCACCTTCCAGCAGGTTAGAGAAATAGTTCCTCCATTTATCTAGTGCCACTTGCGGAGCTCTGACCAGATTTCCGTGCTCGTCCTTGCATTGAGTGACTCTTGGCTTAAAACCTCGGTTAGTTGCCAAATCTTTTGGAAGAATTTTCGAGTCTCACTCCTTCCGAACACCACTTCGATTTTCTCCCTCATGCGCCTTTCCTGCTCAGTTTTCTTCTTTTGAAAAGGCGCTTCTTCTCTCTCTCTTTTTCTTTTGGTATCGCTCCTTAACAGCCCGCGTTGCTACAGACTGCAGATTTCTCTCGTACGCAACGTCTTTCTCTGCAGTAGCGTGGAGGCACTTATCATCGTACCATGACTGTTTTCGGGAGTTTTCGGCAAATCCGAGAATCTCCTTGGCAGCCGTACTCATAGAGTGTAAAATATGCTTCCACTGTTCGCCTACACCAGAAGGGACAGGTGGGGTTTCCCTGAGCAACTGGGTAAGTTTTGCTGAGTAGGCTTCGGATGTCCGTTGTGATTGCACCTTCTTAACGTTCAGCTTTCGACGTGGGCTAGACTGTGCGGCATGTGCAACACTGATACGTGTCTGTACTTTGGCTGCAAAAAGGTATTGATCCGAGTCTATATTGGCTCCTCGGAGCAAACGTACGTCTAGAACACTCGATGAGTGCTGTCCGTCTATCACAACGTGATCAATCTGGTTTCGTGTTGATTGACGATCAAGGGACTTCCAGGTTGCGGTGTTCAAATCTGGTACTACTAACGGCCAAGTTCCAGCCCGAAGCGAAGTCTTTTAGTCTCTCTCCATTATCGGAGGTTTTTTCGTGCAGGCTTAGTCGGCCGAAAGTCGGGCGAAAAACTTCTTCTCTGACGATTTTTGCGTTAAAGTCGCCTAGAACGATCTGGATGTCGCGAGCGGGGCAGATCTCATGTAGGTCTTCTAGGCGCTCATAGAAATCGTCTTTTTCCTATTCGAACATGTCTTCTGTAGGGGCGTGAGCACAGATAAGACTAATTTTAAAATATTTTGCCTCAAGTCTGAGTGCGGCAAGTCGCTTGTCAACTGGTGTAAAGCTGATGACAGAGCGGTACAGTCTTTCATTGACCACAAAACCACAGACATGAACTCGTGCTTTGAATCATGTCCACTGTAGTAGATCCCCCAAGGGGCTTTGGTTTCCGATCTTATAACCTTACGCCCCTGTCCAGTCCATCGCATTTCCTGAAGTGCGGTAACGTCCGATGAGTATTTCTCGAGGACATCCACCAGCTTGGAATCCGCACGCTCTTCATTGAGGGAACGAACATTCCAGGTGCATATCCTCAAATCGTGGTCCTTAAAACGTTTGCGTAGGTCGTCGTCGGGGGGGTCCGTATCCGTGGCACTGTTACAGTTTTCATTGGCGGATGTAATAGACGGGAATCGGGTGCCAAGTCCGAAGTAGCGCCCCTATTTGTCCCAGGGTAGGATCACCGCTCAGGTTAGCCAGCAGTTTTGCGAGTGCATCGCTCTATTACCAAGGGTTACCACGCGGAGTTGTGAGTCGACTTGAGACGCAGTAAGCTACATACGCCCCCATAACCACAGGAGAGCTCCTGCCTTCCGAAGAAGCCCTGACACTATACTATTATATCTTAAACCAGTGGCGGGCATGAGATTTGAGTTTGGGAGCAGTCCAACAACAACCCCTTATTGGCGAGGTTCCAGTCGGCAAGCCAGAGACACACTGCATTCATTTTGCTGACTGCTTGTGCGACTTACCAGCGCCCGATGCTGATGCGCAGGGATTTGTTGTTTTAACTCGCTTCGAAACAAGACAACTGTGTGCGGCTGGCGCCAAGAACCGAGGCAACTTTTAATGCCACGCAAACGCCAGTTGCCGTAAAATACCTCTCGGAGCAATGGGAGCAAGGGCTTGCCCATCGCTGTCTTAAACAGACATACATTACAGCTCCATATATTCACTGTTGACAAAGTAGTATTCCAGTTACTTTACAACTTGATACACCAAGTGTGTAGATTTGAAATCCACGTTACTATCCGATACACCTAGCACTAAAAAGGGTGCCAGGCTGTAACGTTGCTGCTGTACAAGTCTATAAACCAAGTGTGTGGAGTTGTACAGTAGTCCACAAGTCCAGACACAAATTTCCAAATTGTGTATCATCTTGTGAGCTGAACACATACTTCCTCGCCAACATATTCTGAAATAGTATATAGACTTGTAATCTAAAGCCCAAGTGTTTTCTGTTATACGCCCACTTTTCCGATTACATCGAGCTCTGTTTTGAAGTCAGGAAGCCTACGAAAACGGCCAAGCTTATGTAAAAGTATACAGGCTTGTAATCGATACTTAAAGGCTGCCAGCCTTCAAAGTATTAGAGAGAACAATGATCTTGTAATGTGCTTTTGCTCCACTGGGAAAGAAAACTGGGTTTACAGCTACAGCTTACTGTTTTCGGTACTTAGTCCACAACTTACACGTAAAGCGAAGAGGTGTCGATGGGTTACCCCTAGGACATGCCCAGCAAAAAGTACTTCTGAAGTCAAGCGAAAGCGAAAATGGAGCAAGTGAGATGAACCAGTTCAGACTTCTGCTGAAGAATACACATGCCATATTTTCCATTTATTCATCCCCTGAAAGGGTATTCCACAACTGGCTGAAACTCTTGTGTTTCGTGTTAATGAGATAAGCATGCAAATGCGCTAATAGAATGAGCTGCTGTTGCCGCCAGAAGGAGTTCAGGGCAGGGCAGTCAATTAACGGAGCACAGCTGCAGGTGGAAGCAGGTGGAGGGGGCGATATTCTTTTTCTCGTTTTGGTTTTTTTTCGGTGCCGTTCATCATCGTTTATCTTAATAAACCGCGCACTCAGTCAGACATTAAGCCAGCGAAACCAAAAAGCAGCCAAAAGTCCTTTGCAAAATTGCTTAATTTGCAGTTGGCACTCGCCAGAGAGAAAGAGAGAAATCAGATCCCGACAAAGGACTGTGGGATTGGGGACGTGGTGCAGACGCAGTGCAGCGTTAGTAACGCTAACGCCAACGTGAAGCGCGGCACGTAAAAATGTTGATAAAACGCACAAAGCCAGTTGATGATTTCAATTTATATTTCCAAGTGGAACTCATCTTCCATCTCCCCCCTCCAGGCGCTTCACCTCCAGCTCCATTCGTTACACGTTACACACAGCAAATTTGCTGAAGCATATCACGTGCAACATAATTTTTCCAAGCGACTTGGCTTGCAAGCTCCGAGCCAGAGAGCCTGGCGACTGACATGAATGCCTCGTTTCCCCCGCCTCAACCAGCATCTAGCTGGAGGGGGTTATGTGTGGTATTATGAGCGTGAAGTAGACTAAATAAATTACATTTAAGCGTTGAAGGTGTTACGCATTGCAAAAAAGGCAAAAGACCAAAACTGAAACTGGAAGTGAAGCCTGCGTTATACTCAAAGTGGATCTACGGTTGCAGTTTGCTCATTAAGAGATTGAACATTGATTGGACTATTTCTATTTGATGTGAGTGAAAGATTCGATTATGTTTACCGATTTGAAAATCCCTTTCGCCCACTCGATTGCAGCGTTAAACTTGATTTTTCCATAACAAAAACTTTGAAATTACTTGCCAAAGCGTGCATTTTCAATAGTTGAGGAAAAATGTGGCAACTTGTGAAAATCGTAAATACTTAAACTTAAAACTCAACTAAATATGCTAATAACCATAAAAATGGCCCAAGTTTAAGCAGTTTTTATATGGAGAAGAGACATAATATTTAAGAGCGGGCGCACTCTCCACTCTCCTTCAACTTCAAAATGCATTTGGTTCTTGTAAAAGTTTTTGGCAAGCAAATGGAGCAGGAAACAGCTGTCCCTTCATATCTTTTGCATATCAAAAGTATCGACACAAGGATGGGGCGAAGCAGGACTCGCTCTGTGAGTTTTATAGTGAGATATATGCAAAGTTTTTGGCTGGAAATTGCATTTAGCTTCCCCCGAATGAATGTGCATGTTTGCCTAGATGAGTGCAAAGTTACATTCAATTTATATGCACTGGCACAAAAGTTTACACCCCGAAAAAAGTTTGTGCTCAACGAAAACTAAACATTTTGTTATCGCCCCGATAATGGACCCAGACTATGGGAGACTGGGGGGGACACTTGAGTGTCCTTGGGTTGTCGGTAGTCAAAGTTTATGCTTACGGCTGAGAATTGAAAAGTGCTCAGCATTGAAAAGCAATTTACCCCAAGTCAAAACATAAATTTAAATGAAAAACAAGCAGCAGATTGCAGATTTAATTTCCAAGTTGAAGTGCAAGAGCTCCGCCCACATCACTTGAGCGATCAAAGCGATGCCTTGCACTTGTTATTAACTTGGCCGGCGGCAATTTGTAGAGAAATTTGCAAAGAAATTAAACAACAACTGCATCGATTATGCCAAGTCAGGCTGCAGATTAGAGATGGACGCGTGTTGAATGCTAACAAAATTTCCAAACAATTTAGGTTGTTGGGGAAAACAAGTTTATGACGATCTGCACTTAATAGTCAAGACTACCGAAGTTGATTGGGCGGGAGGTGGGCTGCAATTTTATAGCGCCCAACAGGCTTTGCCTTGATGGCACTTGTGCTTACTGAACTGTGTACTATGGTGCCGCTATCTCAATACCTGGCAACGACCCTAAGTCAGATGGGCTGCCATTTTATCTAGCTTGCCTGGCTTCGAATGTTAAGAATACAGTTCACACTGGGACAGATTGAAAAACTGCAAGGCAGAAATCGAGGTTGTAATCCAAGTGCAGAAAGATATGTGCTAAACGTGGCGTGTAGAAAAAGCTACATACCGCATTTTAAAATGAAAATCCTTAACGTTCATGTAGAAAAGCTACACGCCGCACTTAGAAAGTTAAATGATATGGGTAGATAAAAGAAAGCTAAACGTGGCATGCAGAAAAGCTACACAAATGTAACGGGTTGAAAATCCGTGTGAAACGTGTAGAAAAACTACATTTTCGTGTAGGTTTTTTCATATTTTTTTTCTCTGTGTGCCGAAGATTATCATTACTTCATACTGTATGCAAGATATAAAATCGGAGCTCCCAAAGTCCTGTCAAACGATACCTCGTTTGATTTTTTTTATTAATTTATTTTCTAGCCGAATGTATACAAGTGTGTGCATTGCTCACACACACATCCCAGCCCAGCAGTAAACACTTAATGAAGTTTTAGATTACATCGAGTCTTTTTCAAGTCGTCGGTCTGATAAAATAGTCATTAATGCGATCGCTTTGAAATCATAAATGATATTTATGTCGGTAAAAAGTGGTACACCAGCCTGACTCTTCTTGAAGAATCCTTCTTAGTTCGTTCATTTGATCACCTTCGACTCATTAAAGAGTCATTTGTAAGTCTTCTTTGTTAAGTATCTCAATACAAAGCATTTTGAGGATATAGATGGGTCATTTCCAAGTCTTCTTTTAAGCAGCTCCAAAGAGACTCATCAAATTAAAGATGACTTCATGTAAATGATGACTTCGACTGCGCCTCAAATGGTTCATACTTTGGTTTCAATTTTGGCATTCTCTCTCCAACATATCGGCCGGTATGTTTCGAATAAAAGCGTTATATCGCACGATCTTGGCGGCCAATTGACCGGCCCCAAGCGTGAAATAAACTTTTCACCAAAATCGAACCTTTTTTGTACCCATTACTCGTAGAGTAAAAATGGTATTCTAAAGTTGGCAAATGTATGTAACAAGCAGAAGGAAGCATCTCTTACCCCATAAAGATTATATATTCTTGATCAGCTTCAACAGCCGACTCGATATAGCAATTTCCGTCTGTCATTACGTTTGTCTGTATGAACACCTAGATTTCGCAAACAAGAAGAGCTACTCCCATGGTCTGTACGCAGATCAAGTTTATTTCAGATTTAGGCCACGCCCCCTCAATAAAAAATGTTGAATAGCTCCAACAATTTTAATGATATCAAACTCAATATCTCCGAAACTTTCATAAAAATCGGATAGTATATAGCAGAGTTATACAAGCAATAAAAATCGTAGCATACTTTTTGGCGGCGCAAGTGCTGTTTGCTTACATTATGTTGAAATGTTCACATTAATGTTAGTGCTCTGATTACTAACATAAGGTAAGGCTATACAACATTAATTCCCCTGAGCAACGGGTATATCAAAGTCGTCTGTAACATACGCTCTGGTTTTTGTTTTGTTTTGTGGACAATAGAACCATTGAGAGCCACTCGATCTTGGAAATGCGATCGAAGTGTGGAACTCTCACCGCTCTACACTACCGCCACCTAACCCGTTTCCCGGCGGTACTGCCTTTCGATATTACTTCGCCGGAGCTCATCTAGGATTCTCTTATATGTATTGAATTGAGCTCACATTCTGACCGACGCAGTTTTTGGTAAACTATTGTGGCCATATTCCTTAATGCAGACTAGAGATGGTCGCGGGACTCGGGATTTTCGGGTATCGCGGGAATCGGGAGGGACGGGAATGTTTAAGATTTTAGGTTGGAATCGGGACGGGAAAGCTTTTGACGGGACGGGATTAATGCTGACATCCGGAAGTTTTTCGGGTCCCGATTTGTTTTTATTGTCCGCAGCAAGATTAAGCACATCAATGAAAACAAATGTTTGATTTAGTTGGTATAGGACAAATCAAATGATAGATTGCAATTGTAGACAGGTAAAAAGAATTTGAAGGCCAATAGGTCCAAAAAAATTGCGAAAATTTACCAAATTCTATAGTTTGGCAATTGTGTAAGAGTTGCTTTCTCTGGAATAGCGACCACATTGTTAAAAGGATGCCATACAGCTCATTCAAGTAACATTGCGAAATACTCAGCAATAATCAAAGTTTTTGTATCGTTAAAAATCATCATTTTGGACGAATGCACAATGGCACACAAACACGCATTGGAAGCACTTGATCGAACATTTAAAGGCTCTGCGCAATGTCTTGAGATGTTTTGGTGGCTCAGTGATTTTACACTGCAAGCACTTAGATGATCAACTGCTGTCAATTAAATAAACGCTTTCCTCAAATCATCCAATCTGTGGCGCTATGTGAAGAAACTTTAGCTGCACTGAGGGTGCTGTAACGATCCATCTTCTCAAGATTTCTCTAAGCAATTGCTGACTATCGGTAATGGTCGTCATTTCCTCCGAATTTTTGTGACTTTGTCTCATCGAAAGACGAGATTAGCAGCAAGGAATTCTCGAACATCATTGATAACCACTATAACCACAAAAATACCCAATGGTTGAGTAAGGGAGCATTTTTAGCGGTATAAGAATAAAGATTTATATGACTTTTATGTCATGTGCATTCTAGTCATTCTATGTATTAGGTTAAGTTAGACATTATTCTTCATGGGCCCAGTTCGATTTTAAAATCGATTTTCGTGACTTTCTTGAAATATTGAACATTATTAATAATGAGCCCTAATTTTATTACGTAAATTCATATTCATAAATTTTGCTTAAAGGTATAACTAGATTCATTAACTGTTAGGCGGTACTTAGTTCGCTGGGCCATCTAGTTTTGTATAAAAAAAACTGTCTTCAATTCTATGTATTCCTTAAAAAATTTTGAAGGTCGGGAAGGGTCGGGATCGGGACGGTACGGGGCTGAATTGAAAATTTGGGTTCGGGATCGCGACGGGAAAGCTTGGGTCGGGATCGGAACGGGACGGGATTAATTTGAAGACAGGGGTTCGGGATCGGGATGGGACGGGATAGCTCGGGTCGGGACCGGGACGGTATGGGATCAAATTTTCTTTCCCGCTCCCATCTCTACTTTAAACGTTTGTGCGGCTGTTATAAAGATTCATATTCGAAAAGGGATTTTCTAAATGCAGAGGGAGCTCTCTTTCACGCCACATTTTAAATTGATTTTCTACTATAATTTTGTGTATTTTTAAGGAATGCTCAGGATCTATTGATAAAATAGCGATGTTAGATGTCTACGTCTTCAAAAGAAGAGTTGTTGAATACTAATCGAGATACCGTGTTGAATAGTTTCCACTTTGCACTCAGGCCTATTTTTGATTTTCCGAGGTAGTTCTTCAAGTCATGTTGATGCCATGTTATGACTCAGTGTTATTATGGCACAAAAGTCGTTTAAAGAAGAGTTCAGGCATTAACAAAGTTCCAAAATACAATTAGTAACGAGTTCGCTGGCTAGAGGTCAAGAAGTTGCGTTTGTTCACAACTATTAACAACTCCTCGAGCCAGCGAACTCGTTACTAATTAAACATTAGAAAGGTCGACAAATAAATTGGAAAAAACTTATATGAGAGAAGGCATTTTGTAAACGAAACTAACAAAAGTTTCATGTAACACATGATATTTGAATGTTTGACATTCAAATTTAACGGGCAGGTTTAAGTTCGCTAAAAAGCTTCAAGCCTTCACTTAGAAATTTTAGCTCGAAGCTATGCAACGACAGACATAAGGTTGGTTTTCTGTATGTGAGTCTTTTATTGCACTTGAGTTCCCAACTGTTTAAAGTCTGTTGCGGAATTGGCTCAACAATCAGAAGTCATTTAGCGAACGCCTTCGATGATTGGATTGGATTTCCAGAAACAGCGTAAAGGTTTGTCCAAGTGAAGGTCGCCAAAAAATTGGAAAAAAGTTAAATACTTGTACTCGTTGACAATTTTAGTTCAACACTTTTGTAGCAGTTATTCTCGTACTGTGCAAGTGTTCCCCCTTTCCTGCTAGACATGCACAATATTTCTCCAAGCGGTCGATCATAAGTTGCATCTTCGTGTCACGAAACCAAACACGACACCCAACTCTAGTGCCGACGACGACTCTAGAACATCAAAATTAATAATCTTCAGCAATGCAACAAAAAAAAACTCCGAGAAAATCAGTTACTTTGAAGTTGCCAACTGCAAGAAGGAGTAAACGCCGAAGGCTTCTCAAAAAAAAAAAAAAAGAAAAGGAAAACAAGGCAAACATCGTCGGCAGGAGCAGCAGCAACAGCATCATCATACTCCTCATCAGCGTTAGCGGAACATCAAGTTGAACGGCAACGTTTGCTTCATCAATGCCAGAGCCCGAGCGTTGGATGCAGCCGCGAGGCAACTCCAGCCAAAAATCACAGAGAATGCAATTTAAGTTACGAAAACAAAAAAAAGCTAGGAATTTGTGTGTAACAAGTTCTGCTCTTTTTTTGTAGGTTCTTTCTTCTTAATAAGCATTGACCAAGCTATCAACTAATACCTGGAAAGGTTGGGTGGGGGATTGGGGTTGACGCATTACTTCTACATACGAGTGGCCGCCCGCAAAGAGAATGGCAAACAATGCAACTGCAACTGCGCTTTTTTTTTCTTTCATTTTGCTCTGCGGTCCAAGCGGTTCGTTTGCACAAAGAAAACAAAAACAGCTGCCAGATGAAGATGTAGGAGAGAACCCAACTCGAGCTCTGCTAACATATTACTCATGTGTGTGCCCCTGGGGCGTACTCTCCCTTCCGCTGCTGCAGCTGCTTTTGTTCTCTGTGCTACACTTTTTTAATAAATTATAAATTGCTGCAAATATATTTGCAGGCAGGGATTACATTTATCCACCCACACGCTTGTTTGCATTTCGCAACTTTACTCCTCAACCCTTACCGCACCCTCACACGCTCTCACTCTGTCTCTCTCACTGATTTTGCATGTGTGCTTTTGTATGCACTTTAGAATTTTGTATTCATGCTTAAGTCACGTTTTGCACATTTGTTAAGAGAAGTTCTTAAGGCGATTGCCGCCCATCCCTTTGCCCAGTGTGTGTGCATTTTGGGAACTGTGTGAAAAGTGCAAAATTAACTGCAAGTGGCAATTGGGAGTAAGACGAGTCCTGACGCTTCCACTGTTTATTTTACATTTACACTTTTAATCCATCAAAGAGATGATCTAATGTCCCCTTGAATCAAATAACAGACAAGGGTACAAATCAGGGGGAGTTTGTGATTTTGTTTTAGGAATGACAGAAGGAAAGTGAAGTGGGTAGGTTTATTTTTAAGCATACAAATGAGAAGGATTATTATTTCTTGATTTCATAACTAAAAGTAAACGAATATTACAGTTTCATTTGTCACTTTTCGTTTCAATTTTCATCATATTTTACAGAATGCTGACTTCTCACTTGATACCCAAAAATTTCTAACGGTTCGTGGTTATAACTTTTCCTGTTTGCCCTCTCCAAGGATGCAATAAATCAATCTCTGACCCCTGCTTACAAAACCTGCATAAGCAAGCACTCAACTTCGAAACGTTTTCATTTCGTATGCACAAGTTTATTTTTTTCACCTTAACTCTGTGTGCAAATGCAGGTGCCTAGACATTTTCAGCAATTTTCCTCCCACATGCATAGCAAAAGTCAAAAATATGAAAACTGTCAGCAAGTCTCGCAAAATTTATGACTTTGTTAAGGCAAAGTACAAATTTCCTGTGGTGTGTGTGTGTGTGTGAGTGTGCGTGTGCCGAAAAGTATGCTACAAATTTAAAATTAATATGCAGCCAGCAAAAAGAAAAGTAAAAGAAACAAATTCCCCCCTCACCCTCGCTCCCTCTTTACTTGAGCATGTTTCACACGCCAAAGAATTATCGGAAACGGCTGCCAGTTTCAAGTTTACGCAAAAAAAAATGTACTACGTGATTTCTGGAATGAAACTTTAGACGGCACCAAAATGTTTTATACTTTTACCATATAGCATTTATCCATATATCATGCGCCAAATGACATTTTTATTGTTTGCTAACGAAAAGAATGTTTTAGGCTGGAAGAATTTAAATTTATTTTGGCATTGAAAATGACTTTGACATGGCTAAAAAAGTATTTTATAATTTGGTCATGTGAATATTTAAATTTGAAATTTAAAACAGCATTTTTACTTAACACTTAACGCCTATAAAGGGTGCTTCAGATGAGTTAAGAGCGCTAGTAAGCTACACTCGACTAAAAGCAGAACAATCATGTCTTAAAAAACTCTTGAATTTATTCCGTAAAAAGAATTAAAATTCGTGAATTAAGAAAATAGTTGATAAAATCAAGATTATTTTGTTCTAAAAGTGAAATCAAACTTTTGCTTAAGGTACGAACCGTTCTTAACTTGCAAAAAAAGAACCAAAAAGTATTCGAGAGTGTCCATTCTCTAAGCCACTTGAGATAGATTCAAGAATAAATCGCTAATGACTGATATGACAACACATCAAGATGGATTAAGAAAATATCGATATTAAATTTAGATCAAAGGCTTAGAGGGAAAATCGCTTATACTAAGTAAGTTTGGTTCCTAGTTTAATATCAAAGTTTACCGACATTCTTAGTATTTATAATTATTTTTTCAAACAATTTATGGACTTATATTTTAGTTTTAGTTTCAAAAAATCAGTGCCATCTTGATATCATGATCGTTTTGGGAGTGCTTAACAGAGTTTAAAAGATAGTTTAAGACAATATTAGGTCCTTAATGAGCTTAGTTTAAGTACGAATATTAATTGGGTATATTCGTAATATTCGTACTTAAACTAAGCTCATTAAGGACCTAATTTTGTCTTAAACTATCTTTCATTGAGCCCTAAAGTTCTCAAGACAACCCCAACTCGTGTTAAGCACTCCCAAAACGATCATGATATCAAGATGGCACTGATTTTTTGAAACTAAAAACTAAAATATAAGTCCATAAATTGGTTGAAAAAATACTTATAAATACTAAGAATGTCGGTAAATGCAATATTTTTCAATGGTAAAATCGTCAATGTCAGTAGTAATTTTTTGATTATACGCTTTTCCCTTTAAAAACATAAGCTCTTTTGATTTCAAAGCTTTTCACTTTTGATTCTTAAATGTTCCCACTTTTGATTTCATCATTTTTTCACTTGAGATTCTAAAGTGATACACTTTTGAAATTAAACGCTGACCCATTTAAAAAAAATAAGAATTTGCCAACCATCCTTTGCCCCCAATTAGCAGAATTCACCCGCCCGATGGATTGGAAAAGCTAAGAACCACCCACATACCAAGTTTTTCTTCTGAAAGACTATGAATTATATTATACAAATTAAAATTTCAAACTTTACTGCCCTAGCCGACTGTGCATTTATATTTAACTCGTTCGCATGCTGACTGTACACCCTTTTTGCTGGAGCGTTGTCATCCATACGGGTAACATGTCCTATCCTCCGCAGCCGCTGTTGTTTTATGCGCTGGACAAGCTTAGAGTCCCCATAGAGCTCGTACAGTTCGTGATTCATTCGGATGCGAAATTCGCCGCCAACTTTTAAAGATCCATAAATCCTCCTAAGAACTTTTCTCTCGAACACGCCAATTGCCGCCTCATCCGTTGTTGTTATTGTCCATGCTTCTGCGCCGTATAGCAGGACTGGGATGATAAGCGACTTCTTTAACGCAATTTTCGCATTTCGAGAGAGGGCTCTGATCTTCAACTCCTTACTGAGCCCATAGTAACATCGGTTTGTTAGAGTAATTCTTCTTCGGATTTCCAGACTGGTGTTGTTGTCGCTGGTTATCGTCGCTCCGAGGTAGACAAATTCCTTAACAACCTTGAAGTTGTATTCTCCCATTGCAACAGATTGTCCAAGCGTAGACTCACTGCGCGTTGATAGTAGGTACTTCGTCTTATTCTCATTTACCTCTAAGCCCGTAAGTTTTGACTGATTCTCTATCTCTGAGAACTCCTGTCTTACCCCAGATTTGCTATTGCCGATGATATCAATATTTGGGCACTGGCGCAGTATGTACTCCATCAGCAGATTAAAGAAGTCACACGATAAGGTGTCACCCTGCCTAAAACCTCTTTTGGTATCGAAAGGCTCGGAGAGGTTTTTTCCTATTTTGACGGAGCTTCGTGTGCTTCTCAACGTCATCATGCAAGGTCGAACGTACGTTTCTGGCATACCAAAAGTTGACAGGGCTTCAAAGAACTTTGACCTTATCGGCGAGTCAAAGGCGGCTTTAAAGTCAACAAAATGGTGATGGAGGTCGATTAGTCTCTCGTGGGACTTCTCCAAGATTTGACGCAGTGTGAATATCTGGTCTGTGGTGGATTTGCCAGGTCTAAAGCCACACTGATAAGGTTCAATCAGTTCACTTATTCTCGGCTTTAGACGTTCACATAGGATGCATGATAGAACC
Source organism: Lordiphosa collinella (assembly GCA_018904265.1). Lineage (NCBI taxonomy): Eukaryota > Metazoa > Arthropoda > Insecta > Diptera > Drosophilidae > Lordiphosa > Lordiphosa collinella. The sequence continues at coordinate 6,191 of JAEIFV010000695.1, read as the reverse complement.
TTATATGCAATGGGAAGGAGACTGATCCCGCGGTAATTGGCGCAAACCGCAGGGTCTCCTTTTTTAAATATTGGACAAAGTGCGCTTAGATTCCAATCTTCGGGCATGCTTTCTTCGGACCATATTCTGCATAGGAGTTGGTGCATGCACCTTTCCAGCTCCTCACCGCCAGCCTTGAACAATTCAGTGGGCTGCTCATCAGCGCCAGCAGATTTGTTATTTTTAGCCTTTTTATGGCTAACCAGACATTATTATGGTCCGGCGGGTCCATCTGTATGTTATCGATTGGTGGTGTCACTACTTCCCCAGAGACGGCATTGTGTTCGTCATCACCTCTCTGCAAGTTGGAGAAATAGTTCCTCCATTTGTCTAGTGCCACTTGCGGTTCTGTGACCAGATTTCCGTGCTCGTCCTTGCAATGTGTGACTCTAGGCTTAAAGCAGAGGGAATAAAACTTATTTCTTAACACTATTTCGAACATACAATTTCAGTTCTTTGATATTTTTGGCCAATCCGTTGTTTGTAACTGCAGCACTCAAAGAAAAATCTTCAATTTCGACTACACTGCAGAACTTGCGTCGCTTTTTGGTGCAACTGGGATATTGGAAAGGCGATATTGTTGCACGTTCAGCGGCTGCTTTGACAGTTTGTATTTGGCTCAGTGTGTAACTTGGTGCAGCGCTGTAACAACATTTTTCTTTTTCATGATTTTTGTTGCCTGAATTAAATTTTTGGCCCCTCTCGTTGACAATTTTGTCTTTGTTGTTAAAAAGTTGCCTACGAGCTTTTTGACAGCCGGTCATAATGTTTGCTTTTCGTCTACTTCCAGCTTCTCTTTTTATTATTTTTCGTGGTGCAAAATACTAAAAAAAGTGCGTTTGGCTTGCCCTCTTCGGGTAAAATGGTTTACTGTAAACAATTAACCTTTGTCAGCGGGCATTTTGGAGAATGAAAACGTGTTGACTGGAGAACAAAGAGATTGAAATGTCATCCCGAAAGCTTTTATGTTAAGCTTTAGCTAAAGGCACTCTCTTTTTTGTAATGTTTGAAATTCGTTTTAAAACTAATGTCATTTACCAATAAAATTGATTGCCTAAGTTCTTCCATTATAATGAAAATTAGGCGAATGACGCGTGATTGTTTTAGAAAGTGGGCATAACCATTTAAAATAACTTCTTGTTTTCAAATTTTATTGACAAAAAAATAGTCTTTGAGTAATTTTGAAAAAAAACAAAATTTAACAAAAGCTTAACCCCACCAAACTAAAATAATTGAAATTTAACCAAACTAGTGATGTTGCATGACCATTTAATAAAGCAAATTTCATTGACAAAAAAATGTTTTGAGTAATTTTGTTACACTTGATGCGTGACGCTAAATACTCCAATTAGAATAGAACACTCCGAAACGAGCAAACTCTTGATCAAATTGACTCCATATTAATTGCCAGAATTCTGTTATCTCCACCTAAAATATTAGCTCCATTTATTTCTCAATTGATCACCTGCCCCAGAGCAACAATTAAGTCCACTTACAACACACCCAAACACACGAAACCAGTAAACCCTTAACAGGTCATAATTGGCAATTGAGTTCTATAAAGAATACCATATCTCCCATACATACATCTCCTTTAGGTCACAAAAAACAACAATGTTCATAAATCAAACGCTCTAAGCTACGAGAAATGTGTGTGCAAGTTGAGCGGAAGAACCACAAACACTCATATCAAATTCCCCCCCACACACACACTCGCACACACACACAAAAAACAAGCAAATGCTTCGTTTTCATTGTGTAAATATTTAAGCACACAATAAAATGGAGGAGAGGGAGTCAGCCAAAACAAAAGCGTAGCAGGTGTCAAAGGAGGCGCCCAGTCGCAGAGCTGGAGTCGGTGAAATTTATGACAAAACTGTATCAGAGACACGGACCGAGCAACATTTGATTTTGCCCATATGTTTGAACAAGAAAAACTCAAAAATTGCTTTGCGCAACTTTTGCTACGTGCCCCAAAGAACAGGCACGAATTGTTCCCATGCAGCTGCTCAATGTTTCCGCTTTTCATCTTTTTTTCCTTTTTTTTCTGACATTAGTTGCCAGCACATAAAAAACAAATAAATTTTATATACGTCATTGGGTTTTATTACTGCAGCAGAAAATGATTTAAGGTATGCGCCCCTCCCCAACCCTTGGTCCCATCACTCGTCAATTCAGTCAGCTTTCAATCAAACGGATTTTAATTAGACAAGCAGACGTCGATTTTGTACCTCAGCCAAAAAGTTGTCAACTTTCCGTGCGCGAAAACTTTGTAATCGCATTGCACGCAACTTTTCACTCGTTGACTCAATCAGTTTGCTTGGCAGCGCTCGAAATATTTTTGGGAAACGAATTATTGACAATTGCAATTCAATTTCACACACAATTTGGCCAAAAATGTCGTCGCCCGTCGCCGTCGTCCACATTGCCGGAAATGGCGAAAACTTTCGACGAGTGCAGCTGGAAAAAAACTTTTCACTTCGTGCTGTCAAAAGCTGTTGCTGCTGCTGCTTTTCACCATGGAAATGTAATTCAATGCTTGTTGCAACTAAAAAATATAAATGTTTGCACACACAAATGTTTTGGAGTGATCGAAAAAAAAAAATAAACACATTTGACTGAATGTTCCGCTGATTGAGTTGTGAATGGTGAGTTCTTGGCAGATTGTTGTCATTGGGGTTAGAGGGTGAAAATGACAGATAAACGCAGCATGCATAGCGAGAAATCTGTAAGAAACAGTGGAATAGGCAAATTAAATGGGTTGTGACATAGTTTTAGACAAAGTGGGAATTTTGGGAATTTTTTGGAATTTAAAAAAGAGACAAAAAGGCTTATTTCTAGAGCTTCTGAGCAAGAGTCACTAAGCAAAAGTCACTCAATAAGATTCACTGAAGAGAAGTCATTAAACAAGTCACTGAACAAGAATCACTGCACAAGGGGTCACTAAAGAAGAGTCAATAAAAAAGAGTCGTATACCAATATTCAATGAACTCAGGAAGGGTCACTGAACAAGAGTCATAGAAGACAGACACAGCACACGAGTCACTAAACAAGGGTCACTGAATAAGAGTCACTAAACAAGAGTCACTGGAGAAGAGTCACTAATAAAGAGTCGATTTGCAAGGATCACTGGACAAGAGTCACAGAACAAAGTACACGGAACACAAGTCACTGAGCAAGAGTCACAGAAATAGAATCCATGAACAAGAGTCACAGATAAAAGAGACACTAGCCAAGAGTCTCTGGAGAAGAATCGCATAGCAAGTCACAGAACTATGCAAACATTACTGAACAAGAGTCACTGAACAGGGCTCACAGAAAAAGAGTCACTCAACAAGAGTCACTGAACAAGCGTCACACAACAAGAGTCACTGCACAAAAGTCAACGAACAAGAGTCACTGAACAAAAGTCGCTGAACCAGAATGACTGAAGAAGAATTACTGCAGAAGAGTCACTAAGCAAAAGTCACTGTTTAATAGTCATTGAACAAGAGTTACTGAACAAGAATCACTGAACAAGAGTCACTGAACAAGAGTCACTGAACAAGCTTCACTGAAAAAAAATCACTGAACTAAAGTCACTGTACAATAGTCATTGAAAAAGATTTACTGAACAGGGCTTACTGAAAAAGAGTCACTCAGCAAGTGGCACTGAACAGGAGTCATTGAATAAAACTCAGTGAAAAAGTCACTGATCAAGATTCAGTAAACAAGTCTCTAAACAATAGTCACTAAACCAAAGTCACTGCACAAAAGTGATCGAACATGAGACACAAAAAACAAAGTCACTAGTCCAGAGGCACTGAACAAGAGTCACTGAACCATAGTGACTAAACAAGAGCCACTGGACAAAAGTCACTAAGTAATAGTCACAGAATAAGAGTCATTGAACAATAGTCACTTTCACAAGGGTTATTGAAGAAAAGTCACTGAACAGGTGGCACTAGTCAACAGTTACTAAAAAAGTTAGCGACACTAAAAAGAGTCTCAAGTTCCACTGAACCAGACTCCCTGAACAAGAGCCCCAGAACGAGGGTCACCGAACCAGAGTCAATGAATAATAGGAACAATTTTGGAAAATCATTTTCACTTGTTCAGTTAAGTGAACGTCTTTCGTAAGACTTTATTTTTACAAATCGTCTGAATACCTGAAAACCAACTGCAGCCTGATAACATTTAAATGCATACACATTTGACACTCATAAATAAACATTTTCCGAAAACTAGTTTCCAGCTCGCTGAACTATTAAACAAATCAGAAAATTATTACCTAACTGAATTTTCCCCAAACACTTTCGAACTTTTCCAACTAACTGGCCCCATAACATTTTGATTATATTTTCATATATTTATAAACCCCTTTTACCGGCTTGCAAAAATTTTGTTAAAATGTAAATGTGTTGCAGCCAAATTTTCGCCATGAATTTTTATTTCCAACTGCCATTTAATACACACACACACACCCCAAATATATCCATATATGTGCCGAGAGAAAAGGGTAAAAACTTTTCCCGTTGCCTGTCTATCTATCTGCGAAACTCTCGCGGGAAGCATAAAATACATTTTACATAAATGGATGGAATTGCACATTAATATGCGCAGCAAACAAACTGTTTCCATAAACTATGCCAGGAATGGGAATTCGAATGCAGCAACAGGAGCGGCAGCAGGCACACACACACATGCCGAGTGCTTTTGACCAGGTTTTCACAGCGATTTCATAATTGTGAGTTATGCGATAAACAAAAGAGGTTCGCTTGGCTACTGTCAAAGTGAAACTTCACCTAATGCACATAATTAGTTTTAATTGCTGCTGATGACAGAAAAACTTTCAAACGTGTTGCTTGGCAAAGGTTAATAATGCATTTGCTTAGTAGAAACATTTATGGGGCTAGTTTACGAGATATACTTTTATTTTATGATTTGGCTTCGGGCCCAACACAACAGATTTGGCAGCAATTTTGGCAGGGAGTCAAGAAAAGAAAACTTGGCCAAAGCTAATGTGACACTAAATTGGTTTTTTATCACCATGTAGATTTTTCAGTATTTGAAATGCAGACAAGACAAATGGAAACAGAGTTTGAGATAATGAATATTTAATTTTCTTCGTAATTAACATAGAAATATAAGCTGTGACTTTCAGGGATGCAAGTGTTGCACCGATCTGAGCGGGAGCTGAGGTTTTTGCTTATAAAATGTGTAATAATATACCTCAAAAATCTTCCATCTCTTCCATCTTCCATCTTCGATCTTCCATCTTTCCATCTTCCATCTTCCGTATCTTCCATCTTCCATCTTCTCTCCATCTTCCATCTTCCATCTTCCATCTTCCATCTTCCATCTTCTTCATCTTCCATCTTCCATCTTCCATCTTCCATCTTCCATCTTCCATCTTCCATCTTCCATCTTCCATCTTCCATCTTCCATCTTCCATCTTCCATCTTCCATCTTCCATCTTCCATCTTCCATCTTCCATCTTCCATCTTCCATCTTCCATCTTCCATCTTCCATCTTCCATCTTCCATCTTCCATCTTCCATCTTCCATCTTCCATCTTCCATCTTCCATCTTCCATCTTCCATCTTCCATCTTCCATCTTCCATCTTCCATCTTCCATCTTCCATCTTCCATCTTCCATCTTCCATCTTCCATCTTCCATCTTCCATCTTCCATCTTCCATCTTCCATCTTCCATCTTCCATCTTTCCATCTTCCATCTTCCATCTTCCAAAATGTCTTCTTGGGTATAAAATGGAAGAAAGTTTTTTCTCTTGTTCTATAATAAGTGATTTTTGAACTTTCATCAAGCAGATTTTTTTCCTTAAGTCTAGACGCAAGTAGCTCGGCCGCTTCTTTTGATAAACTAAGATCCCGAAAAAGGTCATTTAATTCCGATTGGTTAAAAAACTGAGGGCTTTGGGAATCATCATTGTCGTTATCTTCCAATTTCACGTCGTGAAAGTCTGGTACTGGACATTCTTTGCTATGAGCAATAGGACGTCTCGCTGATTTAACTTCAGGATATTTCCAACCGTTGTGATTTTTGCTATTGATGCCCTTTAAAGTCACGGCGCAAAAATAGCAGTTATCCGTGGGATTAGTCGGCTCGTTTCACACCATCGTCATATCTTTGAAACAACCGAGATCTACAGGT